>OZ035997.1:45359419-45561919 GCA_964035015.1 Corallium rubrum
ACCAAGACCTGACGGGATTTTGCCAAGATCTGACGAGATTTTACCAAGATCTGACGGGATTTTACCAAGATCTGACGGGATTTTACCAAGACCTGACGGGATTTTGCCAAGATCTGACGGGATTTTGGCAAGATCTGACGAGATTTTACCAAGATCTGACGGGATTTTACCAAGATCTGACGGGATTTTACCAAGATCTGACGGGATTTTACCAAGATCTGACGGGATTTTACCAAGACCTGACGGGATTTTACCAAGATCTGACGGGATTTTGCCAAGATCTGACGAGATTTTACCAAGATCTGACGGGATTTTACCAAGATCTGACGGGATTTTACCAAGATCTGACGGGATTTTACCAAGATCTGACGGGATTTTACCAAGATTTGACGGGATTTTACCAAGATCTGACGGTATCTCGCCAAGATCTGACGAGATTTTACCAAGATCTGGCGGGATTTTACCAAGATCTGACGGTATCTCGCCAAGATCTGACGGGATTTTACCAAGATCTGACGGGATTTTACCATGATCTGACGGGATTTTACCAAGATCTGACGGTATCTCGCCAAGATCTGACGGGATTTTACCAAGATCTGGCGGGATTTTACCAAGATCTGACGGGATTTTGCCAGGATCTGACGGTATCTCGCCAAGATCTGACGGGATTTTTCCAAGATGTGAAGGGATTTTTCCAAGAGCTGACGGGATTTTGCCAAGATCTGAGGGGATCTTGCCAAGATCTGATGGGATTTTGCCAAGATCTGAGGGGATTTTGCCAAGATCTGAGGGGATTTTGCCAAGATCTAACGGGATTTTGCCAAGATACTGTCGGGATTTTACCAAGATCTGAGGGGATTTTGCCAAGATCTGACGGGATTTTACCAAGATCTGACGGGATTTTACCAGGATCTGATGGGATTTTACCAAGATCTGAGGGGATTTTGCCAAGATCTGAGGGGATTTTGCCAAGATCTGACGGGATTTTGCCAGGATCTGACGGGATCTCGCCAAGATCTGACGGGATTTTTCCAAGATCTGAAGGGATTTTGCCAAGAGCTGACGGGATTTTGCCAAGATCTGAGGGGATTTTGCCAAGGTCTGAGGGGATTTTGCCAAGATCTAACGAGATTTTGCCAAGGTACTGTCGGGATTTTGCCAAAATCGGAGGGGATTTTGCCAAGATCTAACAGGATTTTACCAAGAACTGACGGGATCTTACCATGATCTGACGAGATTTTGCCAAGATCTAGCCATGATCCTACAAGATCTTGGAAGATCATGCCAAGATCTCCAACCTGGGATGTCACATGGGTAGGGAAAAGGGGTATATATAGAGAGTATTTGCATCTGGATTATTATATTACAGTACATGTATACTTTTCTTATACTCATAATACTTTGCAAGCTACTCTTAAGTTTCAACGGCAATTACTGTCACATTGATCTAACGCCCATAAATTGCTATCCAAATGCTTCAAAGTTTCATTAGACTGTCTATACAGTCTACAGACTGCTGTAGATTTACCTGTAATGCTTCTGGGCAGACTAGCACTGTATTATAAATACTGGTATTAAACTGCTCCTTTTCTTTTGTAGGGAAAATCTTTAAGTTTAATTTCTGGTGCTTTAACGTGGTTGAGAGACTACAACAGAAACTGTAAAAAGAAACTTGAAGTTACTGAGGATGAAATAAGGTATCAAAGTATACTTACATGCAGTAGTATAATGAGCTCTAGAAAATAGTTGAAACACGGTCAATCTGGTACATAATTAACGAGAACGTATATAGAAGTTTTCTGACCAAAATTTCTTTTTGTATTTATTTTGTGTTTTCGACTGTCAGTGTCTCAGTGACTCGGTGTACAGTGTGGAAAGATGAAAGAAATATTTTAGTGACAGGTCTATATATATTTCAAAAACTCAATAATTCATGAGGAAAATTCAAAAGAAGTCAGTAAGGTTTTAATCAATGTCTGTTTACCCAACACAGAACTAAGATCAGTGTCTGTAAATGTAGTTCTGTATCACATTTACAGACACTGATATCAGTTCTGTACTTTTGTAGCAAGTGTTCTTCACATTCAACTATCTTGAGTAAGGTACGCTGGTAGCATCCTCATACAAGATGAAGATGCAAACATTTGTTGAACAACATGCAACATTTGTTGAACAACAACATTTGTTGAGCAACAACATTTGTTGAATAACAAATGATGATTGGAACAGCTATTTATGGCACGTCACGAATATAAAATGTGGGACTAATACTAAATCAAAGCGCATACTCACATCACTAATTTAATAATCATAGCCTATTAAACCTTACCTCGAAGGTTTATCAGCTTTTAACATGATGTAGTTTTAACTAACTTAATAGGCGTTTTAGAAGTAATTTATACCTGTAATCTGTATACCCCGATACAGAACGGCCACCCATTCTGTAAATAGTACTTAAAATACTCATTAATAATTCATGAAGAAAACACGATTGGATTTGTACCAAAGTTATGTAAAAATGTTTGCATAAAATAGTTATAATGAGCGCAGTCAAGCATTTCTTCTACACGGAGAGTTTCGGTTTGGCCATATTTTTATTTACTTTATAATTCTCATCCAAATTTCAACCAAATTCAACCAAAATTGAATGGGTTGGTCTTTGGTCTATGATCAATCTTTCCACAAACTTTCATGGAAACTTGTTCAGTATTTTGTGAAATATCTTGGCGACAGACAGACAGACAGACAGACAGACAGACAGACAGACAGACAGACAGACAGACAGACAGACAGACAGACAGACAGACAGACAGACAGACAGACGGACGGACGGACGGACGGACGGACGGACGGACGGACGGACGGACGGACGGACGGAGGGACAGACGGACGGACGGACGGCCGGACGGACAGACAGACAGACAGACAGACAGACAGACAGACAGGCTAACAAACAAACAAACAAACAAACAAACAAACAAACAAACAAACAAACAAACAAACAAACAAACAAACAAACAAACAAACAAACAAACAAACAAACAAACAAACAAACAAACAAACAAACAAACAAACAAACAAACAAACAAACAAACAAACAAACAAACAAACAAACAAACAAACAAACAAACAAACAATCAATCAATCAAGCAAACAAGCAAACAAACAAACAAACAAACAAACAAACAAACAAACAAACAAACAAACAAACAAACAAACAAACAAACAAACAAACAAACAAACAAACAAACAAACAAACAAACAAACAAACAAACAAACAAACAAACAAACAAACAAACAAACAAACAAACAAACAAACAAACAAACAAACAAACAAACAAACAAACAAACAAACAAACAAACAAACAAACAAACAAACAAACAAACAAACAAACAAACAAACAAACAAACAAACAAACAAACAAACAAACAAACAAACAAACAAACAAACAAACAAACAAACAAACAAACAAACAAACAAACAAACAAACAAACAGACAGACAGACAAACAAACAAGCAGACAAACAGGGGTGGTAACATAACCTCCTGGCGGAGGTAAAAATGTGAACATTTAAAATGTCCCTGGTTGTGGGAAATATCCTCTGGCTATATAGGCACTGATGTTCGAGGAGTATCCAAGATACAAATACACTTTTGTCAAAATATGTAGGAATAATTTTTTAAGACCCCGAAACTTTCAGACTGACCTTTGAAAATATATTTTTGGGGCTCTATTTGACCCCCAAGTTCTAAAAGATTGTGGTGTGATTTTATTATATTTAGACAGGGTGTTCACAGTTCACATAACCAAGGCAAGGTGTTTTTCAGAGAGGCTCTAGATCTACTGATAACTCTGATAGTAGTTAGGTGATAAATTAGCCAGGGTATGATTACTGTTGCATCTGAGTTTTTTTTTTTTGCTTTAGCCAAACGGCTGCATCAGAAGTGTCTAAGACAAAAACCAGATTGTTCAGGTATTAAAAGTAGCGTGCTGCGTAGGCAGTGTAGAAACAACAATCGAAATATGGTAAGGTTAGATATACTGCCGAAACAGAGAACGTATGAGTCTGACGAAGGGCCTTCGCTCGAAACGTTAGACTCCTACGTTCTCTGTTTCGGCAGTATACCTAACCTTACTATATTTCGATTGTTGTTCAGGTATTAGTCTGACTATACTGTATGAAGTGGTCGTCGCTAAAAGTCACGCCTTAAAAGGACACTTCACGGAGTCCGGCCGCGTGCTTCCCCCAAATATGTTTTTTCAAATACATGTATGTCTTCAAACTCCAGTGACTCTCCTATTTTTTCGATTTTCTGGATCAATAAAACCGCTAATAAAAATACTAACTTTAGTCAGGAATCTGGTTTACCGCCTACCTTTTTCGAAAATCATATTTGACGGCATAGTTCCAGGCCGGTAAAGGCGCGGAAGGTCTGGGAGGGTCCTTTTGAGTCATCCGTTTTAGCGACAACTGCATGTACGCAGGGGCGTCGGGGGGGGGGGGGGCAGAATATGTTTGGGGGCCCCCACTTTTTAACAAGACCAGTAATAAACAAGGCCAGTAATACAGTTATGATTAACAAAATCACTAACCCTAGCTAACCCACGACTTTGAATAAAGATATAATAAAGAAATTTGAATGCAGATATTCAATGTCCGGAAAAGTGTTGTCTGTTGAGTATTTTGTGACGTTTTTGGACTTTTAGAATTCTGTAAATCCTTGTCGTAAAATGCAGGAAATGGCATTTCAGAGACTCTAGATTTCAAAAATTTCCCGGGGGAGCATGCCCCCCGAGCCCCCTAAAAATCCCCCCCCCCCCCCCACATTTATGTCGTTCCGACGCCCCTGCACGTACGAATTAAGTGCATGTCTTGAGTTATCCTGTTACATCCAGCTTTGCAGTTGTCTTCAGTGTTTAAAAAGAGAACTTTCTCGTATTTTTTACGTATATTTTGAGAAAACTCTTCGTAACCTAACAGGAGAATAGTCAAACTTTACGCCTGAAAGATTTCATCCTGCTTAGCCACTCCATTTTTAATTTTTAATTTTTTTGTAATGACTAGCTTTAGTTCTTGTACGGTATTGATCAATTTTACTGTATTATTTTATGTTGGTTGCTACCATAGGTTATCTTCGTTGGTATACCCCAAATTGTATAATCTTTGTTTTATCACCTAGATAGTCGAGTAAAAATACCGTACATGCATGGCTCACTGGTAGTTGAGAAAATGCATTGAGTAATATTTTTAGTCTGCTGAATGTTTTGAGTGCATGTTATACGCGATTTGGAAATAATTTCCCTCTTAATGTTAATATGTCCAATCCTATATCATTTTACACATGAATACGAAAAGTATATGAAGTATATGAAAGTATATATGAAAAAAAATGTCAAGAAGAAGAAACGGCAGGATAGTGGCAGGGCGAACTCATGTACTGATGGTCGAATATTCTATATATGCTTATGTTATTTAAGAGCTTTCCATTGAAAAATAAAGAATTGTATGATAAATTAAACGAAAGGCAAATATCTAGTACGTGAGACGGACATAATCGGAAGCCAAATGTATCTATTGATAAATAAATAAATTAAGTAGTTGGTGTGAGCAGATTTGGGTTAAATTTTATAATTATGCATGCAGATGGCCGACGTCGAGTACGCCAAAGTCCAAGGTCTTTGTTACAGTATCTGCTATAAAAGAATCACATGTCAAGAACCGTATCCTTGTGATGCAGTGCAGGTTACATTAAACCTATATCTCGCGTATCATCTCTGCTATATACATATCTACTATGTACACCTAGAAGATCAACATATATTAAATAGAAAACGGGATAATACAGTTCGAGGTAGAAATCAGAATATATGGGAGAGATGGGATGTTTTTATGAAATGTTGCGATACAAGCCATGTTACACGAAATTCTGATGGTGTAACTTGTTGAAATTTTTATAGTTTTATAGTTTTATTAAAATCATACATACATCTCAGCCAAAGGCTGAATTGCGTATCTAACAATTTCTGAATTTGTTAAAATATTAAATATTTATACATGGTATATAACTGAATACTGAACTATAAATAATGAAAAATATTGGAGTTACCTATTAGAATTACAAAGAATATACAAATATAACGTATAGTTGTAAAAACACGGTTAATTGATATAGGGATTAAAATGTCAGTTTAAAATGTTCCGGCATGAGTTCATGAAAAAGGTTTTCTGGAGGCGCTTAATTTTGCACATTGGCAGAGAAAACTTCCTGATGCACCTTAGATCATGGGTGGTGGTGTGGATAGTGGGTAAGAGGCTGTGAAGACTATGATCCTCATCGTTCATAATAGATTCAAACAGTGCCTTGCAGATATTTTCGTGATGGACAGACAGAAGTTCAACACCACTCGTATTGATTGCTTCCTCGCATTACATGTAGGAGAAAATAATTTTCATTGCACGTCTCTGTATGCGTTACAAATCTTTACTAAGGTATTCAGGCAAGGAGTATTTGAAGACAGGGACTGTGTAATTGAGAATAGATCTGATGATACACGTTATATAGAATAACACTACATGTTGTGGTGGTACCTTTGCCCTCTTAAGCTGTATAAGAAAGTATATTCTTTTAGATGCTTTCTTGACTACAGTATGTCATTAACATGTGCATTCCACGTAAGATTACTGCTGATTTTTAGACCTAGCAACTTAACACAGGCTTTTATTACCTCTAGGCTTTTATTACCGTCTACAATTACCGGGATAAATTCCCGTGGGGCTTTAGAGAACGGAATACGCAGTTCTTTACATTTTTCATTCTACTTGGTTTGGACCAGTGTGACATCTTATTAGCAATAATTTGAGCATTACTAGGAAGATCTTGGTGGACTACTTCTGAAGCCGCAAAAGTTTAAAAACCATTTCAATTCTTCGTACAATTTGTGTTGGTTTATACGATAGTACTGTATATATCGCCTTTTAATTTGATGATTAATATTTCAATAATATTATATGATCAAAATTATAGAACCTGCATGGGCATCAGAAATTGCTTCCCAGAGAGCCAAGAAAATGCTTCACGATAAACTGAAGGTAATTTAACGAGGAGGGTTTTCACCCACCCCGTGCCCAACCCCGTGCCCAACTCCGTGCCCAACCCCGTGCCCAACCCCGTGCCGAATCCAGTGCCCAACCGCGTGCCCAACCCCGTACCCAACGCAACCCAACCTCGTACCCAGGCTCTTTTCAAGCCGCAGCGCGAAGAAAAGACCCTGGTATATCATGGTCACGTGATTACCAAAATCTGGTTGTGACAAATTTTGTTTGGACAGGGGTGGGTAGAAGGATTTGAAGCTTCTTGCCTGAAAGATTTACCGTTTGAGAAAATAAGAAAATACTTCGATCTTGGATTCAAGGGTTCAGCGTTAAGTGGGCACGATATGGTTATGATTTTCTAATATGTTCACAAAAAGCCGGCTAACTTACGACACTCGCGGCGCATACAAGTGAAGCAAAAAAGCAGGCCGCAGAGGGTAAATAATTTATCCGCTTTGATTCCGATTTCTTACCTAGCTGCTCAGGGTTTTTTGCTATAATACTATCCTTACATACACTACTTGTTTTGATGTGAATGCTACGCAAATTATCGAAGTGTCACTGTGGAGTGGAGAGAAATAGTCTTTACACCGAGTTGTGGAACGGAGACGGAAACTGATTCGTCTCGCACAGGACAGACAATTTTTTTAATAAACAAGTGAAATAAACAAAGATAATCAGTACTCAAACTTGAAGGTTGATCATTAATTTTAAACGAACAATTATCGACAACATACATCATATTAAATAAATGGTAAAAATACAAAGCGCTTAGATATTTTCCTCGGCTACTCGTCGCCTTTGTTTATCCAATTTAAAACTTCTGCCGTCTTGGGAAAATGTCGAGGTTGCCAACCAACCAGCCAGCCAGCCAACCAACCAACCAACCAACCAACCAACCAACCAACCAACCAACCAACCAACCAACCAACCAACCAACCAACCAACCAACCAACCAACCAACCAACCAATCAACCAACCAACCACTCAGTAGTGAAATAAAAGTAGCGTGCTGCGTAGGCAGTGTAGAAACAACAATCGAAATATAGTAAGGTTAGATATACTGCCGAAACAGAGAACGTAGGAATCTAACGTTTCGAGCGAAGGCCCTTCGTCAGAGAGAAACCAACCAGGCAACGAACCAACCAACCAACCAACCAACCAACCAACCAACCAACCAATCAATCAGTCAGTCAATCAATCAATCAATCAATCAATCAATCAATCAATCAATCAATCAATCAATCAATCAATCAATCAATCAATCAATCAATCAATCCAATCCAATCCAATCCATCAATCCCATTCCATTCCATCTTATCCCATCCATCCGTTCATGGATTCCGTTCATTTGTGTTACCTGTAAATATAACAATTTTCTATTTTCTATTTTCTAGGCTGAGCACGAAAAGGAGGAAAAATATGTTGAAAAACTCGAAAGACTGAAAAAACTAAAGCAAAAAAGTTATGAAAAGGGAAAACGAAAGGTTAAGTATATATTTTATAAAACAAACACATCGAAACTTTACGTTTGATCTTGCGTATATATACGACATGGTTTATTTTACGAATGTCCTTCTCGTCGATGGAGACTGAACTGCATGTTTGTACTTGATGCATAATACATGGTGATGTTGATGGAGATGGTGATGGTGTTAGTGATAGTGATGGTGATGGTGAATATTTATTTTTATCTGCCTGTACAGCATGATGACGAGGAAAATGAGCTAGACAAGATTGAAGAAAGGTTAACCAAAGAATTGAATGAAGTAAATAAGAAAGAGGAAGATTCTGAACTGATACTGGACGAATATCACAGTGATGGTGACTATCATAACGACTCAAGGCAAGTTTATTTGCAGAGTTCAAAATGAAAATTTTGACAATTTTCTGTACGAAAAGCTCAGCAAGTAATTTCTCGTACTGACATGACACCCGATTTTTGTTATTTTTTATAGTTCTGACGAGGAAGATTTAAATGAGGTTCATGTAACTAAGGTATACAGTTAATTTTTATCTGATAATACGAAACTAAGGCGATATATAGATCTAACTAATATATCTAAAAAATAATGGCATTCAGGTTAAGGCTAAGAGAAAGACGGTTTTGACGAGGACAATGATGGTGTCATATTGAAAAAAAAAAACACATTGAGAAAACGATATGGTTTTACAGCATTTAAGGTAATTCCTCTGTTTTGCACTGTGCAGCTTTTCTGCGCATAATTCTGCAATACCAATTCAAGATGTATCCAAGTGTTAGTGACAAAAACACATAAAAATGTCACTACAGAAGTTAAATCAGCCACTAATAACTTTGACAAGAAGATAATAAATTTTTGGTTATTGAAAAAAAAAGTTGTTGCGTGGTTTCGTATATAAATGAAATGATAGGGAAACGCTCCATGTTCAAGCTTTAACCTTCTGTAGCTCACGAAGACACTCGGTGTCCCCCACTTTTTTTCCATTTATTTATTTCCTCCACCAGCTCTACAGCACATATGAACGAATAGAGAAAAAACCATTTCGAAAAATTAAAATATCGTATATACGTTTCTCGTTCTTCCGGCTTCAAAAACAACATGTGAAAGAATGTGACATTCTTATATTGCAAATATGTTTGTCAATTGTCATTTGTGTCAAAATTTCTTCCATTATTTGTTGCCACTAAATAGTTCATATATAAGTGCATTTAAAATATCAAATATTTTCCCACTCAGTATAAACTAAGTGCTTTTAAGAAGGATTTTTCAAGGTAACAAGACGAAATCAAAAGTTAGTCAAAATAGATAAATATTGGGAAAACATCATGATTTACTGGCAACTGTATTTTCTAAACGAGTAAGGGTGACCCAACTTTTTTTTTTCTATTTTACTATGAACATATCGTAAACTTTTATACTGGGGAGTTTCAGCAACTTTTCATTTCTGGACGAATTACTGAGGAATTACCTTAACAATTTAATTTAGTTTACCCTTTATATTAAATTATATCATTGTTGGTTTAATCTGGGTGATTTTCTTATTGATTTTCTTTTTTTCTAAAAAGATATTTTATTGTAGTCGAACACATTCACAGCTTGATCAATTTGTAAAAGAAGTTAAGAAGAGC
Source organism: Corallium rubrum (assembly GCA_964035015.1). Taxonomy (NCBI): domain Eukaryota; kingdom Metazoa; phylum Cnidaria; class Anthozoa; order Scleralcyonacea; family Coralliidae; genus Corallium; species Corallium rubrum. The sequence continues at coordinate 45,369,627 of OZ035997.1, forward strand.
TGTTTTGGAAATTGCACAAGAGTTGTGTCGTTGGGTTCAAGACTTGTAAGTCATTGTTTACAAAACAGTTAGTGTATAGATTGGTTCCGTTACGGTACGGTACAGTACAGTACTGTACTGTACTGTACACAGTAGAGTACAGTATGGAACAGAATTGTTTTGTTTTGTTTTAAAATTTTTGTACCATTAATTATTAATAGGATTTTCCAATACTTTATGTTTTTAGAATTTGTGTATAAACGAAGATGTTAAAAAATTACGGAGTATAAATCGAGTTAATGATAAATGTTTAGAGTTACAGAAACTTAAAAAAGGTGAGTTACCTGGAAATCTAGTTGTATACTTCAGGTAAATTAATTTCATTATGCGGCATGCTTTGTACACACGCTTTATATACACACATTATTAAAAAATTGTAGATTTTTTTTGTGGCTGGGAGCTGTAAAGACCGACTTTTCAAAACCCCTCAAAATAAAAATATTAGCACTATCAAAATGGTTTACTTAAGTTTTTAATTGGTTACTTTGTTGATTACTATTCAGTTAAACGTTTCTTGATGCAAGATTTTGTAAGGCGGTCCACAAAAACAATTTACAGTTCGAATACTGCAAAATCATGCTTAAAATATTTAGGAATATTCAAATATTTCTGTTCCTGCTCCCTTTTTTTTGTTTTTTTGTTTTTATCCCTTTGTCCCATTCCCTTCTTTTTTCCGATTCAAGCTACATACAAAGGCAACCATGCATTGTGGCATTTCCTCTGGGGGTTTAGCGCTCTAGTTACTAAAGTCAAAACCATACAGAATCCAACTCACTAACTTCGTGAAGTTAGGGCCTGTTTATATGGAACCGAGTTATGAGCCGAGTTATGAGCCGAGTTATGTATAGAAATTCAATGCTATCCCGGCAGAGTGTTTATATGAGACAGACGGGTAACTCGGCTAGTCGAGATCCCTGCAAAACAGCCGAGACCTCGGCATGCCGGGATGAAAATATTCCCATATAAACACTCTCTTGCCAGGTAACTCGGTTACCCGAGTTGAATTCGTCACAACAGCGCACGCGCCACTAATGAAGGCAATCGGAAACTACTCATGGAATGTGAAACCATTAATGGAACGAGTGAGATTGTATCGAGGACTAGGACAGGTCTCGTTGTCTTCTCTCTCTTCTATCTTGACTTTACTCTTCCCAGTTCTCGATTCTCACAGTGGTAGGGACCTTAAGGCTGATTTCCAGTCAGTGGAATTTTGCGAGCGGGCGGAAGTTTTCTTTGTCTTTTGTGCTCTGAATTAGATTAGTTCCGCTCGAGTGCTCACAAGACAAAGAAAAATTCCGCCCGCTCGCAATATAACACTGACTGGAAATCAGCCTTTAAGATGCTACGACGGCAACTTCAACGACGGCGTCCTCCAAATAAAAGAATTCTAGTTGTGAAACAAAGAGAATGAATAATTTGTAATCCCAAGAGCAATCCCAAAACCGTCCTTAATTGTTCTTTGTATAACGTCTCTTATTAGAGCATTTTCACGTCTTCAGGACGACGTCCACTCACCAAAAGTTGAGAACTGTCCCTTGACATTGATCCAAATACAAACACTACAATCATTTTGGCAATACTATAGGACATTTTAAAAGTCATTAAACTAACTTTAAATATCAAATATAATAGTCAGTTAACCGTGACTTTTTTCAGTTATAGAATTTATGTTTTTTAAGCGCCGTCGTCGTCGTAGCATCTCAAGGTCCCCACTCCCCAGTTATAGCAACGTAAATTAAAATGGAAAATTGGACTGAGAATTTTTTTGTGAAATTGTAGGCACACGAAAGCTGTTGATTTTATCTAACGTTCTATCTTCTCTTTTTTCTATTTGTTTCTTTAAGACTTGTTTATTCACCAGGATATGCTTTTTGTTTGTTAGGTAAACAAAAACAGGAATTAAAGTCAAAGAAAAGATCGAAAGCCAAAAGTGGATGTCCTTTTTACGATCATAATCGACTCCAGAATTACAAAGATCTTGTCTTGGTTAGTAAAAACATTGTTTTCTACTGAGACAGGACAAATTTGTTTTCACTGAGACTGGGCAAATTTATTTGGAACTTTATCGCAATTTGCACAGTTACGCCTGGTTACACAGGATTGTATAGTTTTTGAACTGTATACGTATACAAGGCTCGTCTAAACAATAGATCTTTTTCACTTATTGGTCTCGTTGGTGGGGCGAAACAATTAGGGACCTTAAGATCTACGACGGCAACTTCGAGGACGACGTCCTTCAAACAAAGCCATTCTTCTTGCAAAACAAAGATAATGTATAATTTTTAGTCCCAAGAGCAATCTGAACACCGTCTTCGCTCTGTATACAACGCCACTCAGAGCATCTTCACGTCTTCAGGACGACGTTTACTCGTGGGGTGATGAGAACTGTTGTCTGAAATTGCCTTAACATTGACACTGCAACGGTTTTAACACTTTGAAAATTATAAAACAAGCTTCAAGTATTGAATACAGTAGTCAGTTAACCGTGACTTCTTTTTAATGCTAAAATTTGAATTGCTTTTTAACCGCCGTCGTTGTCCTAGCATCTTAAGGTCCCTATTATCAATTATTGGACAAGTCTGAGCAAAATATCATGATTTGTCAATAGCGAGCTACTGCGAGACTTGACAAACCGTGATATTTTGCGATAGACAAGTTCAGTAATTGTTTTATCATTCATAAAATAGTTAAAAATTTGAAATGCCTGAAGTTAGAGATCGCCATTCTTCTCTCTGTCTTCGGCATACTAAAATTTTCGTAAAACTTACTTTTTGTTGGCAAGAGTCTTGCTTTTTATCTCACTAAATCTTCCTTTTAAACATTTCTTATCTGAAGTATATTGTCGTTGTGGATACTTTTGTATTTCGTGTTGTGGTTTGTTCTTGCTTCCAAATACTCTCGATTACTTCATCGGACAGCTGAGGAAAACTAGCCGCCATGTTTGAAAACGAGTGCACGAAAATTATTTGCAGCAGAAAATTATTTGCACTCAGTTATTTGCAGGTGAATTAACCAATCAGAATTCAGGATAGAGACGAATTGAATGATAATACGAAATTTAATGTTTGAATAAGAATAGAGTTAAATTCCCATGGATAAATATGGTGCACCAATATGGCCGCCATTTCATTGTTTCAGTGCACCAATATGGCCGCCGTGACGTCAGACGAAAACCAAGAATTGGAACCGTGAAAATTTCGATACTGTTCCGAATTCGTTTGGACAGGTCGAGACGTATAGTCTCGGCAACAGTAAAATCAATACTACTAATATGATGCCACCAGTACATTTTACTGTACAAATACAGTACTGTTTAAAATACAGTTTCTGTTATTGTAGAGTACTTTCTTTGGCGTCCAAGCATTTTTAACGTAAATGATCAAATTCATTAAAAATTCATGAAGAAAATTCAAAAGAAATGAGTATTTAATCAATATCTGTAAATCGCATATACAGATTCGTCCTGATTTACATCAACTTTTTCCTCAATTTACAGATCGCTGCTCATGCCATATTTATTATACATAAAAGATATTTTAAACGGTGTATATTTAACCGCGTTAAAGTTTTTGTTCAAAACACTAGATCGATGTAAAAGATATGGAGGAATTGATTTCTGTGGGTGAAGAAATGAAAGCTTGTCCTTATTACGGAAGTCGATATGCCATACCTAATGCAGAAGTAAGTATTCAAATGCTCTACATTCAAAACTTGTAGTTTAACATCTTCAGTTATGCTTAAATAAAAAGTAGACCTTCTCTGACCAAAAAAATGATTTTATTTGGAGCTTTCGACCGTTAGACTATAGTCTTTAACAGGATAAAGAAACAGTGACAGGTCCTATATGTATGTAAATAGTAATATGATACGATGACACTATAAAATACGACACTATAAAATTATTACAACTGTTTACAAGAGAAAACAATAAGATAAGTAATTAGTATAATAATATTGTTATTTATGCAAAAGAATTTTTTTCTCGGTATAGTTATCTTCAGTTATATTGATTGTTGTTAATAATATACATGAAAAAATTTCTCAATTCTGATTGGCTGAGAGGAGTGCAATTTTAGTGCATGTAATTCAGTGCAGAAAAATGAAATACAGTGCAAATTTTGTATTTTTTTTTAATTTGCACAAAAGTCATTTTTTACTAGAAAAAAAGCTCTTCCTGTTAATTTTTCATGTATGTTATTTGAACAAAGCATTTTGATTAGAAAGATTCTCTTTATGATAATTTTTTTCATGTATATTATTAACTTCTTATTAACCGAACGCGAGGTCTTTACAGAGAAATATCGGACCGAGGTCTTTTTGGTACAGACCGAGCCCGTAGGGCGAGGTTTGTACACAAAGACCGAGGTCTGATATTTCTCTGTAAAGACCGAGCAAGCGAGGTTAATAAAAAGTTTATTATATGGCATTTTGAAACAACAAACCTTACATTTATACCTTGTCATGATACGTACTTTAGTCAGTTTAGTGTGACCTCGAGCGTGTGACATAAACTCATCGTTTTCAATGTTGTTGCTTTTGTTGTCATCGCTTTCGGACTCCTAAACTCGCTTCCAGATTGCTCTCGTCCCAATCATACATAATTTAGTCCTCAGGTTGTTGAATTCACAAAATTCTTGAATTCACAAAATTCTTTAAATTGTTACAATTGAGTAGATTTCTAATTAGTTCCAGTTAAGAGCTTATAAGACAGAAGAAAAATTGCTTCGCGCTACACAAGTACTAGACACAAGTAGCCAAGTAGAAAACCGGTTTAATTCAAAGTTATTTTTGTTACAGCTTGTGGTCTTACCATACAACATGTTGCTTCATCAAGCTACTCGTGAAGCTTGTGGGATCCAGTTGAAAGGAAACATTGTGATTATTGACGAGGCACACAACTTAATTGAAACAATAAGTAACATACACAGTGTTGAAATTACTGGAGTACAGGTTAGTACTATCGCGACTACCTAAATGGCTAAATCTGTTTAAATCCTGACTGTCAGGTTTTTCTGTTGAAGATAGTTAGTTCAGTCACAAAAAGTAATATCTAAAACATGAGCAGCAGTGTTTTATCAGATGTAACAATCGAAATATAGTAAGGCTAGATATACTGCCGAAACAGAGAACGTAGGAGTCTAACGTTTCTCTCTGACGAAGGGCCTTCGCTCGAAACGTTAGACTCCTACGTTCTCTGTTTCGGCAGTACATCTAACCTTACTTTATTTCGATTGTTGTTTCTACACTGCCTACGCAGCACGCTACTTTTATCAGATGTAAGGTGGCTCCATACAGTTTCTTGAAAAATGGAAAATACAAGTTTGAGAGTCCAAAACACGTACATAAACAATTCGGTAAAAGAATAAAACTAAATTTTATGCATAACTAAACAGTCTGACAATCAAAAACTGTTACCAAATAAATATCAACAGTTGTTGTTGTGGCAACAATGACGTTTCAAAATGGCTGCCAATTACCCTTCAAACCAATTTAATTCGAAAAAAACTTTGGTGACCCCCAATTTTTTTTTCATTAAAACTTTTCTTGAAGTATAAGTAATTAATAGGCCGATTTCAAAAAAATTCTGTAGAACGAATAATTTTTTTCTCTTGGAAAAATCATGTTTGTTTTTTAATGGGGGTCACCAAAGTTTTTTCCGAATTAAATTAGTTTGAAGGGTAATTGGAAGCCATTCTGAAACATCATTGTTGCCATGGTAACAACTGTTGGTATTTTTTTATTGTCAGACTGTTTAACAATACATAACATTTAGTTTTATTCTTTTTCCGAATTGTTTAATCACGTGTTTTGGACTCTCAATCTTGTATTTTCCATTTTTCAAGAAACTGTATGGAGCCACCTTAAAACACGAGGCGATAACTGAGTGTTTTAGATCTGATAAAACACGTACTGCGAATGTTTTAAATAGCTTCAAAAACGACCTCATTGGCGTAGTAAGTTTGAAAAATAACGTCTAAGCCGAGAAAATCAAAGCTATAGTTTATGTAAATCAGGTGGTTTCTTTATCAGATATAAAACCACGGACATGATACTGATTTCCTCTGTGTTTTCCTCATGAATTATTTATGCGTTTTTGAAGACAGCATAAAATAGTGGAAGATATAACAATATTTCTTTCTAAATGATACTGTAACAATGTGCGCTATTTTTGCTAACAACATTGTTTATGGTTGCATGAAAATTGAAAACCCAATGCGTTGTTCACAGTTGCCAGCACATAATTGTTCACTGTTAGCCGCATAACACAGTTTACAGTTGACAACACAACATCCACTGTTAAATATGACAGCACAATATATGGTTGACAGTTTTTCTATAGTGTTTTTTTTTGTCTTTTACGTTTCTATTTTATAGATCTCTCGAGCTCATTCGCAGTTACTTCAATATCGTGATAAATATGGGTAAAAATTGTAGTATTGAAATTTTCATTAAGGTTGTTTGGCGATGGTTGTGTTGGTGATAATGATGGTGATTGTGGTGATAGTTATGGCGGTAGTGATGACGATGGTTCTGGCGATGGTCGCATGTGATAATTGTCCTGATGGTTGTGGTTATTGTAGTGATCGTTATGGTGGTTGTTGTTGTGATAGGTATTGCTATAGGCCAGTTGCGCGATGTTGCGCGCGCGTCATTTTGGCCGGCCACATGCATTAAAACGTTGCTAATACTAAACGAAATTTCATTAATTTTAAAAATGGGAATAATTCCTGATGCTATTAAATATGTTCAGAAATTGTCGAATTTCTCTCATTTACTACATTTGTTATGGATGTACAAGCCCGCCAAAATTATGCCTGTGGCCCACCAAAATCATGCGTGCGCATGATCGTACAACTCGCGTATACGTGTGATCAGGTGGTGGTAGTTGTAATGATAGTTGTGGTTGTAAGTAGTTGTAGTGGTGGGTGTGGTTTTGGTAATGGTAATTGTGATGATAGTTGTAGTGGCGATGTGTTAGTTGTGGTGATGATCTGCTGCTGGTCGTGGTTGTGATTGTGGTGGTAATTATTTCAGCGATAGTTGCACGGTAGTTGTATAGTTGTTTTGGTGTCGCATAAGTTTCGTACAGTAATTTTAGTTAATTAATTTTAATTGCAATTTCGGAAAAAATAACAGAATAAAGAAGTGAAAATGTCGTATTACTGTCCTTTGCTCTTGCTGACTTTTACATAGAAATGGCGCCTCGTTTAAAAAGTTTGTTGATTTCTAGATCGAGATTAAAAGCTAAGAACCTGATGTATGTCAAACAGATTTTGCATGTTCTGTCCTGCTTACTAGCCTGTTTTGGTAAGTCAAATAATTTTCTTGTATGTGGTTTTTCTTGTTGTTTGTTTTTGAGAGTACACAATACTTTTATTTGCAAACCGAGCAGCAAAAAGGTGAACAAGTAAACATTTGAACAAACAGATGCAGAGTAAATATATTTTTTTATCAAGCAACGTTAGTCTGTGAAAACAGGGGGAGAGTTCGCCCTCATTCTTTACTGCATTAACCACTGTGTTCGATCTCGGTCCTGCAGTCATGACTTTAGGTATAAACCTTCCATTGTATGGAGCTTCAGTTTGGTAAATATCAAATAACTTTTTTTTATCTTTGTTTCTGTATTTTCCCGTTTGTAGACAAATCATCTTTGAAAGCAGTTGAAATGAAAGAAGGAAATATCAATAAAGGTATTTCCATGTTGTGTATGTTCATTATGCTTTGGCTTGTCAGCAGTCTTAATCTGTTTTCTCCACTACTTCATAGCATACTGCATGGGCGATCTTTTCTAGGTTGTAAAGACCAGTCTTTGCAAAACAACTGAAAAGTTTAAAAAAAGAAAAAGAAGTAGCTGCGTACAAACCTTATTAGTATCAACTAACTATAATCTATCACTATTCTTGTTTTGATTAGCTATACGCTACTGTACTGTAAGGTCGATTTGTGATAGTCCACTAGTAGTAAGAAGTGCCAGTTTTGAGAATTGAAACAACGGCAGAGACATCGCGTATTTTCATATTCTATATATGTTTCACAGATGTGTTGATTGAGACTTGACTGAGCTGCGAGCATGCTATAGATGCCTCTGAAGCGAAAATCGAGTCTGTCTTATTTAAAAGAATACTTAAAATTACGTAGTAACATTGCTTGCAGTTTTTTGTTTTCTTGCTTTGTCTTTGAGATATCTCTGATCAGTTTGGTTTGCTTGATATGCGAATTAAACATCTTAAACGTCGCAGGTGCTTATTAAGAATAGCATGGAGAAGGTTGTATTATATTGTTTCGGCTATTGCATGATCAAACCAAATTAATTTAAAAGAAGCATACGAGTGTGTAGATACTCAAGTGATTATATTTGATAATAGCAGTGATATATAACCTTCTCCGATAACTCATTAGGGAGCTTAAGCAAGCTAGGACGACCACGGCAATCTTACAAACTTCAGTATTAATTAGCATAGGGGAGCACGGGTGGCGTGTGCTGTTAGCCCGCTGCCTCTCACCAAAAAGTTAAGTCCGGTTAGACGGGGTTAGTACTTGGATGGGTGACCGCTTGGGAATGACCCCGTTGTCTGATTTGGACTCATGTGAGTAGAGTTGTAGTTGATCTCTCCTGTGCTTCGAGGGTTTTTCGCCGGGTTCTCCGGTTTTCCTCCCTCCATAAAATCAACACCTAACATCTTAGCTGTGATCCGTGGTCTGAACTGTGTCGTTGGCGGCTGCCTGGAGCGCCTTTGATATGCCTCGACACGGCCACGTTGATCTGCGTCCTTCGCAATTCAGCCCCTGGCTGCAAGTAAGGATAATTAGCCCCCCAGTCCTTTATCCTTTAGCATGCAGAAACCACGAATCCATATACGTAGTACTGAATACTTAAAGTATGTCTTTCAACATCCAAAAGCTTTAGAGTTCTAAAAGGGTTTGTTGCATAGTTTGTAGTCAGACTCAACTAACATGCAGGTTTGACCATTTCACGAGTTAACGTCGTCCTGAAAACGTGAAAATGATCTGAATAACGTTGTAGGTTGAACGGGGACTGCGTTACGACTACTCTTGCATGGGTCTAAAATTATTCATGTTCTTTGTTGTGTGAGGAAAGTTCTATTGTATTAAGGACGCTGTCCTTGACGTTCGCGTTGCATTTGCTCAAGCTCCTTATTACATATCAAACAAACTGAAATATCTCAACAAGGAAACAAGGAAACGCAAAGCGACAAAAAAACGTTGCATGTCATTTTAAGTGTTCTTTTAAATAAGACAAACTTATATCTCGCTTCATAGGCACTTTTTAAATATCACACTCGACGTTTCTGTTGTACATACTGAATGTTTTTCGTTTTCGTTTCAAGTGGAAAATCACAAAATAAGATGTGTCCTCTACTGGGTGACCAATAGGGTTAAGGCACTGATCTCTATAAATATCAGTGGGTTAAGGTCTGGTCACTGATATAGGGCACAGGTGTCACGAGAAACAAACACAACAACATAATTGTTACAGAACTGAATAGGCGAATTTCAGGGTATTGCGCGCGCATCACTTCGTAATTATATTTTGATTTGTAAGAATATTGGCTAATGTTGTTTCGTTCTTATAACTAGTTGTTTTATTATATTGTAGCTGATGTCAAACTGCAGACAATAAATGACTTTTTATTTTCTGCAAAAATGGACAACATCAATCTTTTTAAAGTAAGTGGACTGAAATCTCAAAAATTATGTTTTGTCTTTTCAGCCATTAAAACTGCGCAATGCAGACTGAGCTGATTTAGACAGTGTGGTATATCCCACATCAAGTCTTTGACTGTAGCATATTTGATGGTTTATAATTTATGCAGTGTGGTATATCCCACATCAAGTCTTTGACTGTGATGAGTATATATACCTTTTTGATGTGCTGGCTTACCATCAGCTACACTGTGCTGAATAGCTCCAAGAGAGCGAAACAGCTGTCCACAGTTGCTGATGGTGGCCAGACACTGCAATTATGTTTTGTCTTTTCAGCCAGTAAAACTGTGCAATGCAGACTGAGTTGCATTTTTGGTGGTTTGTATATATATATATATATATATATATATATATATATATATATATATATATATATATTGATGAATGGTGGAAGTTGTCACTCAGGTGGATAAACAGTAATAAGGTTGTACTCCGAGTGTAACGAAACCAAACTGGAAAGCATTTTTAAAAATGCAGACCCCAGTAGGAATCGAACCCACGACCTTCCGAACGCTCGGTAGAGCGTCCGCCTCGCGTTCGGAAGGTCGTGGGTTCGATTCCTACTGGGGTCTGCATTTTTAAAAATGCTTCCCAGTTTGGTTTCGTTACACTTGGAGAACAACCTTATTACCATATATATATATATATATATATATATATATATATATATATATATATATATATATATATCGGTGAACAACCTTATTACCATATATATATATATATATATATATATATATATATATATATATATATATATATATATATATATATATATATATATATAACAAACTCGGTATGCAATTGAAGATCTAGTGGCTCATGAATGGTTAGAGCGTTCGGCTAGTATGATTTTGTAGCATAACGGATGGAGTAAAAATAATAGTAAAAATAATAGTTAAAATAGTAGTAATAAAAAGTATATATAAAATATAATGGTAAAAATAATAATTACTTTTGTTCTATATACCATATTTTTGCTTAGATAAAGCGGTACTGTGAACGTAGCATGATATCTAAAAAGGTACAGTATACTGCATTATTTTATAAGTATGGATAATAGCATGGTTTCAAGTGCAATTTGGAAAAAACATACACGAGTGAGTTTTTCAAAGACTATCCGGACGAGTGCTATTTGTGGTCTTTGAAAAACTCACGAATGCGTGTTTTTTCAAATTGCACGAGAAATCATGCTATTACTTATTAATAATATACATGAAAAAATTTATCATAAAGAGAATCTTTGTAATCAAAATGCTTTGTTCAAGTAACGTACATGGGAAAAAAATTAACAGGAAGAGCTTTTTTCTAGTAAAAAATGATTTTTGTGCAAATTAAAAAAATTAAAACATTTGCACTGTATTTAATTTTTTTGCACTGAATTACACTAAAATTGCACTCCTCTCAGACCTGTCAGCCAATCAGAAATGAGAAATTTTTTCATGTATATTATTAAGGTAGAAATGATTTTTACTATGCATGTTTTCTATGGAAATTAAAAATTGAACTACGACTTTAACATAATGTTAATGATTATGATAATATATACCTTTATTTTAAATTGTTGGATATATCTATAAAACTGGTGTTAACCGAATGAAACGAAAAAGCCAGGAAAACTGATAAAAAAGATAAGAAAAAAATCCACATTTCTACTTTTCAAATGTTTTGAAAGTCAAGAGTTTGAACCTAATTATGACATCACGTCAATTTCAAAAAGGGCAAATTTTAATATCTATTTAGTCTTAATGTGAACCCTTAATGTATCAAAGGAAAAGTGGTTTGGACCTTCCTATTGTTGGCTAAGCTGAGCATCCAGAAGGAAGAAAGAAATGTCCTTTTTGTATATACATGAACATAATCAACATGACCCACTATTTTCGGCTTGGTCCGTAGAGGTGCCTTCCAATGCGATTATGCTTTTTGTATCGGTTTATCGTTCTAGCCTCCTTACCAGACCTGATTTTTTTCTCTTTTTTAGCTTAATGGTTTTGTTGATAAATATAATTCGGAACTTTTGTGCAAAGGTATATACGCTTCCTTCTCTTACATTACTTACTTGCTTTCTTTCTTTCTTGCTTCGTTCCTTGCTTGCTTTCTTGCTTGTTGCTTGCCTTCCTGCTCGCTTGCCTGCTTTCTTGTTTGTTTGTTTGTTTGTTTGTTTGTTTGTTTGTTTGTTTGTTTGTTTGTTTGTTTGTTTGTTTGTTTGTTTGTTTGTTTGTTTGTTTGTTTGTTTGTTTGTTTGTTTGTTTGTTTGTTTGTTTGTTTGTTTGTTTGTTTGTTTGTTTGTTTGTTTGTTTGTTTGTTTGTTTGTTTGTTTGTTTGTTTGTTTGTTTGTTTGTTTGTTTGTTTGTTTGTTTGTTTGTTTGTTTGTTTGTTTGTTTGTTTGTTTGTTTGTTTGTTTGTTTGTTTGTTTGTTTGTTTGTTTGTTTGTTTGTTTGTTTGTTTGTTTGTTTGTTTGTTTGTTTGTTTGTTTGTTTGTTTGTTTGTTTGTTTGTTTGTTTGTTTGTTTGTTTGTTTGTTTGTTTGTTTGTTTGTTTGTTTGTTTGTTTGTTTGTTTGTTTGTTTGTTTGTTTGTTTGTTTGTTTGTTTGTTTGTTTGTTTGTTTGTTTGTTTGTTTGTTTGTTTGTTTGTTTGTTTGTTTGTTTGTTTGTTTGTTTGTTTGTTTGTTTGTTTGTTTGTTTGTTTGTTTGTTTGTTTGTTTGTTTGTTTGTTTGTTTGTTTGTTTGTTTGTTTGTTTGTTTGTTTGTTTGTTTGTTTGTTTGTTTGTTTGTTTGTTTGTTTGTTTGTTTGTTTGTTTGTTTGTTTGTTTGTTTGTTTGTTTGTTTGTTTGTTTGTTTGTTTGTTTGTTTGTTTGTTTGTTTGTTTGTTTGTTTGTTTGTTTGTTTGTTTGTTTGTTTGTTTGTTTGTTTGTTTGTTTGTTTGTTTGTTTGTTTGTTTGTTTGTTTGTTTGTTTGTTTGTTTGTTTGTTTGTTTGTTTGTTTGTTTGTTTGTTTGTTTGTTTGTTTGTTTGTTTGTTTGTTTGTTTGTTTGTTTGTTTGTTTGTTTGTTTGTTTGTTTGTTTGTTTGTTTGTTTGTTTGTTTGTTTGTTTGTTTGTTTGTTTGTTTGTTTGTTTGTTTGTTTGTTTGTTTGTTTGTTTGTTTGTTTGTTTGTTTGTTTGTTTGTTTGTTTGTTTGTTTGTTTGTTTGTTTGTTTGTTTGTTTGTTTGTTTGTTTGTTTGTTTGTTTGTTTGTTTGTTTGTTTGTTTGTTTGTTTGTTTGTTTGTTTGTTTGTTTGTTTGTTTGTTTGTTTGTTTGTTTGTTTGTTTGTTTGTTTGTTTGTTTGTTTGTTTGTTTGTTTGTTTGTTTGTTTGTTTGTTTGTTTGTTTGTTTGTTTGTTTGTTTGTTTGTTTGTTTGTTTGTTTGTTTGTTTGTTTGTTTGTTTGTTTGTTTGTTTGTTTGTTTGTTTGTTTGTTTGTTTGTTTGTTTGTTTGTTTGTTTGTTTGTTTGTTTGTTTGTTTGTTTGTTTGTTTGTTTGTTTGTTTGTTTGTTTGTTTGTTTGTTTGTTTGTTTGTTTGTTTGTTTGCCTGCCTGCCTGCTTAGACCTGCTTACTTACTGGTGCACAACTCTAAGAATGCCATTATAACAAAACATGTTATTTTGTTCTTTTTGAACATTCAGAGGATAAGATAAATGGCGGAGAACAATATATTTCAAGATCATCTCCTCTTCGGAATATAGAAAGCTTTCTGGAATGCCTGACCAATGCAAATAAAGATGGACGTATTTTCCTTCATAATCAAGGTGTGTGCCCTTTTTATAATAATCTGTAATCGAGCTTTATATCCATAGAGACCATAGAGATCATATAAATACTAGAGGGGACATCCAATCCTAATTTCAGCCAACCACAGGTAACCAATTGAAGGCTGCCATATTGGATAAATTGGCTGGCAAAACAATGATGCCTGGATGAAATTTGTTGGTTCCAGGCCTTTTTTCTGTATCCGAAGCTAATTTTACATTTCTTGTTTATCTCGCCACATTTGTTTATGGAAAAAGAAGGTGGAAAACTCACGAACTACGTATTGTTAAAATACATCGTGTACGTATGTTGTCACAAATTTCATAAGCTTTTGTTTCATGTATAGTTGAAGTTTCTTCGTTATCTGTAGCGTTTTAAAACGTTCAAAATGTTCACACCTTTGTTCGTCAAATGATGAGAAATGGACTTATCACAAGTGCTTAGAATTTTGGCTATTGTTTTTAAAATACTTATCGCACAACCTTGAGCAATATATCAAACAGAACATATTGTAAAATTCAATTTCTGGTAGAACTTTTAAGTTCTTATCTGAACCAGAAGTGTTCTAAAATTGTGAAAACATTTGCCATTTTGATCTGGCCTGGGTGAAGTTGGTCAATGTGGGAAGCATTTTTGCAGTTTTGGTGTTTGCTTTTATCTATAACTTTTGGAATACTTTAGGTATGAATTTAAAGCTAATTTAAATCATGAAGCTTTGTTTTTAAACATATCAGAAGTTTTATACTACCTTAACTTATAGCTTTAGTTCTGGCAAAATTATGGAAAAACAACAAACCAGGTCAGAGGGTGACAAATGTAAATTTTGAAATATGTTCAAAAGACAAAACGTATATATGTTCACTGTTAATTCGCAACTAAAACTTCTTCTGCTTCAACTAAAAAGCTAGACACTTTTCCACACCTTCACATTTGAATTAGATTTTGTTTAAGATATATCTAAAGTTCATACCTAAAGTATTCCAAAAGTTATAGATGAAAGCAAACACCAAAACTGCAAAAGACAAAACAAACTGCTTCCCACATTGACCAACTTCACCCAGGCCAGATCAAAATGACAAATGTTTTCACAATTTTAGAACACTTCTGGTTCAGATAAGAACTTAAAAGTTCTACCAGAAATTGAATTTTACAATATGTTCTGTTTGATATATTGCTCAAGGTTGTGCGATAAGTATTTTAAAAACAATAGCCAAAATTCTAAGCACTTGTGATAAGTCCATTTCTCATCATTTGACGAACAAAGGTGTGAACATTTTGAACGTTTTAAAACGCTACAGATAACGAAGAAACTTCAACTATATATGAAACAAAAGCTTATGAAATTTGTGACAACATACGTACACGATGTATTTTAACAGTTCGTGAGTTTTCCACCTTCTTTTTCCATAAACAAATGTGGCGAGATAAACAAGAAATGTAAAATTAGCTTCGGATACAAAAAAAAGGCCTGGAACCAACAAATTTCATCTGGGCATCATTGTTTTGCCAACCAATTTATCCAAGATGGCAGCCTTCAATTGGCAACCTGATTTATCCCCCAATGCCCCCTCTAGTTTATATATGATCTCTATGATAGAGACGGCATAGAGTCATATTACTAAGGTGTCATAGTGTCCATAGCAACGTATTTGGGGTTCACCAGAGTTGGTATAGCATAGTCACTTGGGAACATGTCATGTTGCTTGAGTGACCACCAAATTCCAGGATGTCTGTTGTTTTTTTTTGCTTTAAGCCTTACACACGACCAAATTCAGTTCATTGACAAGTTCTACTTGCTCGCGTGTACGACACAAATTGACAAGATTTTCCGTAACAAAGAATGTTGTAATGTTCTAAAGTTGTTCATGCATGCTAGGTTTTGTGCAAGGATATACGTACTCGTTTGTGTAGCCGTCACGAAAATTAAACTGGACAAAGTTTTAGGTAACTGCGGATTTAGCTTAAGTACCCATGAAAAGAAAATTAAGTCTGTCAAGTGAAAAAAGCGTTGATGTTTTTATTGCTTTATTGCGTAGAGGGACATGCATGGCAGGAGCATTCACTGAAACTCTCAAGAGAACCTGTTGTATAATATTATTCTTCGAGTTATGAACTCTCAAAGTTTGCCATGGCTGGTTCGTTTTTGGAGAAATTTTGAGCTTTCAGTAATGCTGTCTATATGCATAAGAACAATGGATTTCAGCATTACTGATTATTTGCGTAAGAAGCCCAAATTTCTCAAAAAAATGAACTAGCCATGGCAAACTTGAGCATTCATAACTCGAGAACTATACGGCAGATTCTCTTGAAATTTTCAGTGAATGGTCCTGTCATGCTCTTCTGTTCGTTAAAACAATAAAAATGCCAAAGAGTTTTTCACTTCATATAGACACTTTAAAGAGACAGAGTGACATCTTTTGCAATTTTTCGTTTTCTTGCTTCGTTGTTGAGATATTTCAGGTAGTTTGATATGCAAATTAAACATTTTAACGTCGCACGTGCATGATGATTTGTCGGAGAAGGTTATATATCTTTGCTATTATCAAACATAATCACTTGAAAATCTACATGTTTGGTTAATCACTTGAAAATCTACATGTTTGGTGCTGTGGGAGAAACACCTTCCTTCGAATGAATTTGGTTTGATAATCACAATGATGTATAACCTCCAATAAGTCATTATGCTCATGGGATTGCCTGAAGAAAAACGAAGCAAGAAAATGAAAAACTGCAAAAAGATTCGTTCCATAGGCACTTTAAATACTTGTCAAACAAAACTGGTGAAAACCTTTTGGTACACCCCGCCAGTAAGTAAAGCCACCAAGGGACTTGTGAAGGAAAACTTGGTCGTGTGTGCGCGGCTTCAGAATCGTTTATGATAAGTTTGGCTTGTCACTTTTCCTCATTCTCATCACTCTTCATACTTTACTACAATGATTGTACATTTGTACACAGACCTATTGTCTCGAGAGGATCGACTGAAAGATGAGATGCGGTGATGAATATGATTATATAAACATTTGTTAAAACTCCAACACAATTGAATATCTTTTGTTTTTAGCAATGCTTAGTCACTGCAGCCTCAAGTTTCTTTTGCTTAATCCTGCGGTTTATTTTAAAAGTATCGTTGAAGAAGCGAAAGCTGTAGTTGTGGCTGGTGGAACAATGCAACCGGTATACATTTTATGTTCTGTTGAAAACTCTTATTGTTAAAGAGCATATGTAAAGTTAAAAAAACAGTAGCAAGAAACGTTCTCGATCGTTTGACGAAATTTTTGATTATTGATTGGTCTTTACAGCTCTTTCATTGCATGTATCTTGTTCTTGAGATATGTAGGGGTTTGCTAAAGAGTAAAGGTGTAATATATCCAACACGATTGAGTGTTCTTCCTCCGATTTCTAAATGCAGCCAAGTAGGTTGAGATTCAGTACGAGCTAGGCGAAGCCAAGTCTGATTTTGTTTGGCCATGTAGGTATGTAGACATTTGAGGATGAACACTGCCGAGTGTTAGATGTAGTTTCTCAAACGAATCTATATATTTTAAGAGAAATTCAGAAAATCGATCGACCTATTAACGTTTTCTTAAATTTGACTGTAATCTTCCTCCGATTTCTAAATACTGATTAACTATTTGTTTCTTTTGAATTTTTCTCATGAATTATTAATGATCGAGAAGTAAATAACACGACTGCATATGTTACACTGCATAATAATTTGTTGTAAAATTAGGAACTAGACGTGAAGCTATCTGTTTCTCAGAAAGTTACTGCATGGAAACTGTGTTTGCGCTTGTATATATTTCATGACATTAGACAGGCAAAGTTTTGCGTGACTTAATTGAATATAATCTCGAAGATATAATACACGATTTCTTTTATTCATTTATTGTGTTCGCCACAATAAGTGTATTAATTAATAAATGTTGAAAAGTAATTACAATTATTTAGTAAAAATTATATTACAAGATAATATGCAAAATAAAGTATGTGGCAGTGTGGCTGCAACAGCGATCGCCAATTACTGCATGCGGTCCCAAAGTATGTTGAAACAAAGGGAAAAAACTTAATAATTTAGGTCAGTATACTTATTATTTTTATACGATATTAGTTAATAATTTATTATTTTATTATTTTCTGATAACTCATTAAACAATGTGATGTAGAAGTGATCTTATTTACAGATCAAGCATGACTTTTAATATCTCAAGAATAAACTGCAAAGGCCAATCTTTAACAATTGTAGACTGAAGTAGTTTTAAACAAGAGAGTGTATTTTCTGCGAACTTATTTTTAATTTTATATGTTTATTAAAACAGAAGAACACAAGACATCTTGGCATCTTGCTTTGTAAATGTTTAAATATCTTTTTAATTATTCGGATATTTACGTTGTATTATTAGGTTTCAGAATTTAAGCAACAGCTTTTATATTCCTGTTCATTATCATCAGATGATATCTCCGAGTTTTCGTGTGGTACGTATATATACACCAAATTTTGCCTTGTTGCATGTTCGTTCTCCCAAACTTTTAAAAGTGTTTCTATCGAAGGTCTTCACCAAAAGGGATGTCTTCCGCGGCTTTTTCAAAATATGTCATCAAATATGTTTTCTCAAAAAGCTAGGCAGTAAACCAGATTTCTGAGTAGAGTTAGGGTTTTTGTTGTGATTAGGTTATCCAGAAGATTACTAAAATCTTGAACTGAACTCACTGAAGCTTGACAACAAATTTGGCGACATATTTTGAAAAAGCCGCGGAAAGAAACTTGCATGCATACGAGCACGTCAGTGCATGAAACCAAACCATGTTTTCAACGAGTTATAGAAACACCATTTTAGCATATCATTGTGCACGTTTTCCACACCTTATAAATACGAATAGCTCAATAGCCCCGGTCAAACGAGGATGAGAGTTGATGAGAGTTGATGAGAGTTGACCATGAGAGTTGACGAGAGTTGTAGGATTTACCGCGCAGCAGGGATACTAGGAACGAATTTCGAAGCAAACAAACTACTAAACTCTCATCAACTCTCATATGCCAACTCTCATGACCGGTCAAACGAGCAAAAACTCTCATCAACTCTCATTAAAATTTGAACCAGCTCAAAGTTGATGAGAGTTGATAAGAGTGCATGAGAGTCGATGAGAGTTGGCGGTCGAACGCAACCGAGAGTTGCAACTCTCATCGACTCTCATCAACTCTCATCCTCGTTTGACTGGACCTTAAGACTCTCACCGGTGATCAGAAGGTTAGGACTTTGATTTTCGCCTGGGAATCAGAATTTTTTCTTTGATTCTTTCTTTGGCGGGTAAAATCATCTGGCGTTTACCCTTTGACTGCCGAGGACGCGTATATGGACATCTTAATATTTTACTCTGGCTAACGCCAGACGATTTCACTCGTTAAGGGAAGAGTACTAGCAGTCAAAGGGTTAAAAACCTATCTCGCGGTAGTAGGGAAGAGTCCTGGCAGTCAAAGGTTAAAACAATAAATGAAGGGCCCGTTTCTGGCCAGCCTAGGCAGGAATGGGTTAATATAGCTGAAATGTCTAATCAGCGCCGCACAGACGACCAAGTTTTCCTTGACAAGTTTTTCCTTGACAAGTTTTATTTGTTCGTGTGTACGACACAAATTGACAAGTTTTTCCTTGACAAGGAGCCTTGTTCAAAAGCTGGTCATGCCAGCTTTTGAACAACGAAAATTGTTCGTGCATGTGTATAGTCTGTAAAAGATATTACTGTGGCTGGAGAACGCATTGAAGCCTCGCACACGGTTAGAAATCTTGGAGTAACATTTGATGAAAATATGAACTTGGAACAACATGTAAAAAATGTTTGCAAATCAGCTTTCTACCACATCCATAATATAGCTATGATAAGAGACTGCCTAACACAAGATGATACTGAGACACTTATCCATGCATTTATTACATGCAAACTTGATTATTGTAATTCTCTTTTGTATGGTTTACCACAGTATCTCATAGATATATTACAACGCGTGCAAAACTCAGCTGCGCGTCTGGTAACTCGAACCCGGAAATACGAACATATAACAGCAATACTCAGAGATCTACACTGGTTACCAGTAAAACAGCGCATTACCTATAAAATACTCCTATTGACTTACAAATCGCTAAACGGAATGGCACCCGCGTATTTATGTGACCTCGTCTGTCGTTATAATCCAGGTAGACAACTCAGATCAGCATCCAAATTCCTTCTAAAAACACCTAAAGCGAACCTCAGAAGTTACGGTGAAAGATCCTTTCAATTTGCTGCCCCTAGATTATGGAATGCTCTCCCAGAAGACATAAAACATAGCTCGTCATTAGACGGGTTTAAAGCGAGACTGAAGACATTATTATTTAATGAAGTTTTTAACTGACATTAGGTTTTTATAGCTGAAATTAGTCAAAATACTATCAATATATAATATAGTAGTTGTATGTAAATATCAGTAAATTTTAGTGATATGATATGTGATACATGATTGTAAATTTCTTTTTAAACTTGTAAAGCGCTATTGAGCTTTTGGAAATAGCGCTATATAAATTGTATTATTATTATTATTATAGTCAAGGAAAACTTGACAAGATCATCTCCGAAGCTTATTACGCGACCATTGCCGTCCAGGAAAACTTGTCCAACCGTACACACGAGCAATTATAAATTGTCAAGGAAAATGTTTGGGGAAAAAATTGTTCATCGCACACACGAGCAATTAGGAAAGCTACCAAGGAACTTGTCAAGGAAAACTTGGTCGTCTGTGCGGGGCTTTAGAATGTAGCAAGAATGTGTGGATTAAAACTCATGCGTTTTTATTTGTTCGTTCTCAACAGGTCACGTTATTCCAGTAGATCATTTACTACCTATTGCTTTGACTAAAGGACCATCAGGTGTTGATCTTGATTTCACATACCAGTTCAGAGATGGTAAAGCAATGGTGAGATCATTATTAAACATAGAAAATACTACAGTAGTTTGTTTAGATCTTTTATTCACTGTACACTATCGGCAAAGTTGATCTCAATCATCATCATCATCAATATCGTCGTCCTCTTCCTTTTATTCTCCACATCATCCACCACACCCCCTCATCTTTATCTTTATCTTCCTCATTATCATCATTATCATTATCATCATCATCATTATCATCATTATCATCATCACCATCATCATCACCATCATCATCATCATCATCATCATCATCATCATCATTATCATCATCACCATCATCATCACTATCACTATCACTATCACTATCACTATCACTATCACTATCACTATCACTATCACTATCACTATCACTATCACTATCACTATCACTATCATCATTATCATTATCATTACCTAATCATCATTTATAAAATAACATGTATACTACGCGAGCCCTGATTGGTCAATTGCCGTATTTGGATCAGAGTATCCAAACACGGAACATTCCCGCCAAAACGATTTTTTGAAAATGTCGGACAGTATATCATATTCACTTGTGATTATTTTATAAAAGAAATACCAAATGGTTTTTTCCGTGTTTTGAGACTCTTATCTAAACACTTTGGAAATTGCTCGACTTTCGAAAAGCTAAAAACACTCGCCTACGGCTCGTGTTTTGTTACGCTTTTCTCCAGTCTCGTCGCAATTTCCCGCGTGTTTGGATCAGAGTATCCAAACATGGAAAACCATTTGGTATTTCTTTGATCATTCATCACTATTCGTCATCAATCGTTGTTCGTTGGTTGTTGATGTTGTTAATAATAACATAATAATTCAACTTACTCTATGAACCAGAACCTGGTGATGCCAAAATTTTCTATTTGACTTTATTTTTTTTAAATCTCTACTTACAAAATTTGCTATCGTACTTTTATCTATATTTCACGCCATTTACACGACTTTAGATGTACAGTAATTTTCTTTCTCTGTGGTACCTTTGAAGACATTTATTTATTCACATTTTTGTTAAGCGCAACCTTATAGTGTTTATACAACAAAATGTTTAGTTCAGAATTCATTCTTGTTTTGAAAGTAGTCTTAAAAATGCTAATGCTTTTGCGTTTACCTTCTTAATTCTTGAGATATTAAGATTTGTTTTGATACTTGTGAATGTCACATTGCATATATTGATTAAAAGCCAGTATATATCCACGTAAATTATTAAGAAGATAATTTTTTCACGTATGTTCGGCGAAAAGCGTCCAATACTTTAGAACCTTTTGGCTTACCACTCAAAATCTCTTTATTTTAGCATTAATGTGTAGCTCAAAGTGTCAACAAACTTTTTAAGTACACGTGGGGGTTGAGGAACATATCAAAAGATAAAAAAATTCTAATTATGAAATGTAGATATGATCAGTAGAAATCGGGTTTGAACGCATGTTACGCCACGTATAAAAAATCTCCACTTAAATCACTGAACACGCGTATATACTAACGTGTTCATTTGACGACATTAAACGCGGAAAATTTCAAGTGATTTGGTTTAATAATTGTTGCAACAGCAGTCTGGCAACCGAAAGCTCGTATTATTATAAGTAATATCATGGCATTGAGCCAACCTCGTACCCAGGGTCTTATCTCCGCTCGCCACCGCCCCTAGGGGAGATAAGACCCTGGGTACGAGGTTGGCATTTCGATTCATTAGTGATTAAATGTCCCTCAAGCCTCGGGAGGTTTAGTAAACTAAACCACCCGAGGCTTGAGGGACATTTAATCACTAATCAATCGAAATGCATGCCATGCTATCACTTTTATTTTTAATAAATATATATATTATGTATAATCCTGGCCGCGCTTCTTCAATCTTTTCAGAGTCAATCTTTCCAGTAAGTCATATTACATATATATGATAGCCCAGTAATAAATAGTTTTAAGTAAAGGCATAAATAATAGTAGATATACTTTATTTACCATGAAAATCTGCGATAAAAGGTTACTTAAATTCATGTTAAAAATTGTTCATAAAACGACTTAATCCTTATTTAAATACACAATCTGACTCTATTCATGCGAAACTCTTTGTTTAACATAACATTTTTTTATTGTGTTTTTCTTTTTCAGTATTTATAACTCTTCATTCGAACTCGTATACTTTGACTTGATAATGACGTTCAGCATAGTTAATAGAAAATATACATGGTTTGGAAGCTCACAAAAGTCATTGTTTTATGTTTTTGTTCAGGTTTATGGAAATTTTTGCACTTTCACGGTTACTGAACATATTGTGTTTTCTGTATAATGAAGCAATCATCCAATAGCAACGTTGGGGCTGAATCACTCAACTGTACTGTTTAAATATTAATAAACCTAAAACAAAGGATTTGGCACCTTCATGTACCTTTCAACATGAATCGTAGCTTGATTGTTAACCGCTTTGAAGTTTGCCGGGTTTCTAAACCATGTATATTTTCTATTAACTATGCGTTCAGTTAACGTCGAAACGTCGTCGATTTTTATAGTTTTTTTAACATGCATTTAAGTAACCTTTTATCGCAGATTTTCACTTCTTATTCGTATAATAATTATTAATAATTATAAAATCTTTAATACTGACGTTTCATTACCTAATCAGTAACATCTTCATGCAGAGTGAATATTTACGACGATTAATGGGTAAATGTTCACTCTGAAGATGTTACTGATTAGGTAACGAAACGTTAGAACTAAAGATTTTATATATTATGCCCGCGTGTTTGGATCAGAGTATCCAAACATGGAAAACCATTTGGTGTTTCTTTAATCATTCATCACTATTCGTCATCAATCGTTGTTCGTTGGTTGTTGCTGTTGTTAATAATAACATAATAATTCAACTTACTCTATGAACCAGAACCTGGTGATGGCAAAATTTTCTATTTGACTTTATTTTTTTTAAATCTCTACTTACAAAATTTGCTATCGTACTTTTATCTATATTTCACGCCATTTACACGACTTTAGATGTACAGTAATTTTCTTTCTCTGTGGTACTTTTGAAGACATTTATTTATTCAAATTTTCGTTAAGCGCATCCTCATAGTGTTTATACAAAAAAATGTTTAGTTCAGAATTCATTCTTGTTTTGAAAGTAGTCTTAAAAATGCTAATGCTTTTGCGTTTACCTTCTTAATTCTTGAGATATTAAGATATGTTTTGTTACTTGTGAATGTCACATTGCATATATTGATTAATTGAAAAAGCCAGTATATATCCATGTAAATTATTAAGAAGATAATTTTTTCTATGTCACGTATGTTCGGCAAAAAGCGTCCAATACTTTAGAACCTTTTGGCTTACCACGCAAAATCTCTTTATTTTAGCATTAATGTGTAGCTCAAAGTGTCAACAAACTTTTTAAGTACACGTGGGGGTTGAGAAACATATCAAAAGATAAAAAATTCTAATTATGAAATGTAGATATGATCAGTAGAAATCGGATTTGAACGCATGTTACGCCACGTATAAAAAAATCTCCACTTAAAGAAATCACTGAACACGCGTATATACTAACTTGTTCATTTGACGACATTAAACGCGGAAAATTTCAAGTGATTTGGTTTAATAATTGTTGAAACTGCAGTCTGGCAACCGAAGCTCGTATTATTATAAGTAATATCATGGCATTGAGGCAACCTCGTACCCAGGGTCTTATCTCCGCTCGCCCCCGCCCCCAGGGGAGATAAGACCCTGGGTACGAGGTTGGCATTGAGGTTGATTAGTGATTAAATGTCCCGAAAGCTGAGGGAGGTTTAGTAAACTAAACCACCCGAGGCTTGAGGGACATTTAATCACTAATCAACCGAAATGCCTGCCATGCTATCACTTTTATTTTTGATAAATATATCTATTATGTATAGTCCTGGCCGCGCTTCTTCAATCTTTTCAGAGATTTTTCCAGTAAGTCATATTACATCATAGTCAATCGAGATATGGTCTGGAAACTCAGCTAAAGTCTTTGGTCTATCTTTTTGTTCGCCTTTATGCATTTTTGTGCACGGTGCACGGTCACTGAACACATTGTATTTTAGTATAATGAACGAATTGTCCAATAGCAACGTTTCAGTTCAATCACTCAACCGTGCTATTTAAATATTAATAAACCTAAAACAAAGGATGTGCACGGTGTAAGGTACGGTGCAACATAAAATCACTGCTCATTATAGGCGCTTTGAAGTTTGCCGAGTTGCCAGACCATATCTCGATTGACTATGATTACATATATGATAGCCCAGTAAATAGTTTTAAGTAAAGGCATAAATAATAGTAGATATACTTTATTTACCATGAAAATCTGCGATAAAAGGTTACTTAAATTCATGTTAAAAATTGTTCACAAAACAACCTAATCCTTATTTAAATACACAATCTGACTCTATTCATGCAAACTCTTTGTTTAACATAACATTTTTGTTATTGTGTTTTTCTTTTTATATTAACCTATTGTTTGTATTCAGTATTTATAACTCTTCATTCGAACTCGTATACTTTGACTTGATAATGACGTTCAGTTAACGTCGAAACGTCGTCGATTTTTATAGTTTTTTTTTAACATGCATTTAAGTAACCTTTTATCGCAGATTTTCACTTCTTATTTGTTTCATTACCTAATCAGTAACATCTTCATGCAGAGTGAATATTTACGACGATGAGTCGGTAAATGTTCACTCTGAAGATGTTACTGATTAGGTAACGAAACGTTAGAACTAAAGATTTTATATATTATGTCTTCATTATGCTTTTACTTAAAGCTATTTGCTGGGCTATCACATTTTTATAATTACAGTCATTTGCAACTCACTTCTCACCCAAATCTTCGGAAGTTCGTTCCGAAGTTCGCAAGTTCGTTGGGAAATTCAAAGTTCGTTTTGAACTACGCATTTGATTGGCTGCTAGGAATCAATCAACCAATCAAATGCAGAGTTGAAAACGAACTACGAACTTGCCAACTTCCGAACGAACTTCCGAAGATTTGGGCGAAAAGTGAGTTGCAAATGACTGTAATAAAACTTCGTTTTCTGCCTGGTTCCTCAATCGAAACGATTTAAGTCATTACATATCGAATAAATCACTTCAAGAACGTGAGATGTGGAGGAGTTGTAAACGCGAAACTTTAGCATGTTTTAAATTAAAAGCTACTTTCAAATCCGAGAATTTATCTCCAACTGACGTTTACGGCGCACTTTATGTGATAAAACTATTTTGAGACCTTAATTTTTAACCACACTGAACAGGTATCAGAAGTGAGTCGAGTGCTGACCAATCTTTGCATGGTTGTTCCTGCTGGTCTGGTCTGCTTTTTCCCTTCCTACGACTATAAAGAGAAGGTTGTTAAACAGTGGTGCGAAAGTGGTGTTTTTCAGAAGATTGATGCCAAAAAGAAGGTACATAAAGGACACACAAAGTATTTCCTTGTTTTGATTTCATTTTAGGACATTTTCCGATTATACTCCGATAGATTCCGAACTTTTGGAAAAAGTTTTAATAAGTTTGTTTAAATAATTATATACTAGAAATACATGAACGCAACAACCCCTCGCCCGCTTTATATGCATTTTTAACACCCCCCCCCCCCCTAATTTCTGTTTTTTGTTGTATTATTAAAATGACACACAGATCAGAAAACATCCCAGAAAATTAGTTAGCAAGGTTCATCTGTAGTCATATATTGACACACCGAAAGAACATGCAAAGTCAATATTAAAAAAAAACAAACACCGAGATGAAGCAAATGAGAAATTTTAATTCAAAAATATATAATATATAAACAATGGCCAAGAAAAGACACAATGTCAACGTCCTAGCGTTCAAAGACAATTATAGACAAAACATTATTTATATTAATTTTCATTTTCAAGATTTCTTCCGATTTAACTCAGCTAAACTGGTAAATAGTAATACGAATCTCCTACCGTTAAACTTTCTTCTGCTTTTGTCACCACAAACACTGGCAATTCAGTCTAGTCTTTTCGGATTGTTTTTCTCGTTCGCGGTTTCTTACTTTTTTTCGTTGTTGACACATAAACTTAAATTAAATATGACAAGGCATCATTTAGTTCTCTTCATGATCTAAAAAGCCGTTTGTTTCAAAATTTCTTCATTGTTCCCTCTCGAGTTATGTAGAATACACCAGAGCAAAATTCCTTACCGGCTTTGAACAGTTTCAGGACACATCTTTTCGGTCGGCATCGTTTTCGGTCTTTGTCGTATTAATTTTTAGGCTTTTTCCAGTGGTATTGTTGTCTTTTTCTCGCTGCCACATCTCTTGTTAGTCTTCTTTCTTTGGTCTTTTTCCATAGTAATATTAATGTACATTTTAGCATTTTAGCTGAAACCATTTTTTCTAGCAAAGATTTCTTTCGTCGTGATCGTTGAAAAACTATTTTGTAATCCACCGAACTTATAAATTATATATTTGCTGACGTAAATTTAAATAATTTGAATAATTTAACAGGTTAGTTACCAGTACCCTGCTATTTGAACTGCGCAAGTTGTGGATTTGATAACATATATATATATATACAAACAGGTTTCAGAATTGCTTTCGGCTTTTCATCTCGCGTGTAAAATGGACTCCACGCACGTCGAGATTAGCACCCTCACCCGGGCTCCGGGCCTTCGGCCCTACGCCCGGGCTCGGGGATAAAAAGCCGCTTGGCATTTTTGAGCGATGGAGAAGAAAGGACCGGATGAGCTAATAAACCTCACTTTCAGCTCGTGGTTGAATTGCAAAGGACGCAAGTCAACTTGGCAGAGTCAAAGGCATATAATATTATATGGCAGCTACTATACGATACATGTCAGCCACAGAGGAAAACTGGCATCTATACATGAGAGTTGATTTTACAGAGGGGGGGGGGGGGGGGGAGGGAGGGAGGGAGGGGGGGGGGGCGAGAAGCTGGAGAGAAAAGAGACCTAAGCATGGGAGAGACTAACTACAACAACTTTACTTGGACGAATTTCAATTATTCTCGTGGTCTCCCGCCCATATATTAACGTTCTTTGTATTGGAAACATGTCTTACACACATTCTTTTCGGGTTTCCGTAACGGTGAACATTTTGCAGTTGCTTACGATAGCGTTGCATGTGAGTAATCTTGAGTTTAAATCGTTGTTAAACTGTTCCTCACATCAGTAAGGGCCAAACTGTTCAGAGCCAAACTGTTCGTTGCCAAACTGTTCCTCATTCAGTAAGGGCCATCCCACACTGAACCGGAGTACCCTGAGAAAACCTGTGGTGTTTTGTAAGTCAAACT
The DNA here is from genome assembly GCA_964035015.1 of Corallium rubrum. Taxonomy (NCBI): domain Eukaryota; kingdom Metazoa; phylum Cnidaria; class Anthozoa; order Scleralcyonacea; family Coralliidae; genus Corallium; species Corallium rubrum. The sequence continues at coordinate 45,397,408 of OZ035997.1, forward strand.
GGAAACTCTTCTCGCATGCGGCCTAGGTGAAATTCTGATCAGGTAACTGTACCGAGCAAACATGGGTCGCAGCTACGTGTCTAAACACTGTGCCACCAATACCTTGACAGAATACATTTGCTATAGGTTGGTGGGACATTGAAATAGAAGGCGTGGCTGGTGAATTACTTCTTGAATGAAGCGATTCAGTGAGAGGAAAAATGTTATTTGTTTATTTATTTATTTATTTATTTATTTATTTATTTATTTATTTATTTATTTATTTATTTATTTATTTATTAAGCTTTGCCACATTTACGACTAATACAAATATGATATCAATTTGGCAGGGCAACCGCTACAGCTTAATAGCCAATTACTACGGGCCCGGAAAATTATGCCTGGTTGCATGTCTTGAAATTGGGAAAAAAACTCCTTGCCGCATGATATGTTCACAAAACCTATACACTGCTAGGCAGCCAATCATGGTGCATCGTTTAGAGCGGTAATCAAGGCTATAGCCATATAATAAATATTTCTATATTAGCAATATGGCCAGATCGCACAACAATGCTGGGAAACGGCTAACTCGAAATTATTTAAATCTTTGATTTTGAAACGGAATACGCAATTTTTCGTACATCTTTTTTGCTTTTCAGATATTTTCCGAACCAAAGCAAGCTTCTCATGTAGAACAGACTCTTCTGGATTACGGTAACTTTATCAAGGTAAATAAATCAATATCGATCCTCAAGTCATGTACTACTTGGACGTATAGCAGGCGGGGGAGCAGGTGAAGGGGGCAATTGCCCTCCCAAAATATTTGAAATTTTCGTCCGGCACTTTCTGCTAGGAATTTCGGGCAATTTTTGACATGTGTTGCTGTGAAATGTTCAAGAAAATTCATACGTTAAGTTAAGACTGACAAATACGACTTAAAAATCAATATTTAACCCTAAATTTTTCGGGCAAAAATCTCTGCCCCCCTAAAAAGAAACCCCCCAAAAACAACAGAATTGGGTTGTTACGCCTATGGTAGAACGTTCGTCTCTATAATAGTAATTAGTTTTAGTTTGCAACAAGTTGAAGAATAAAACGGAAAGACAGTATGTTTTGTTTGTTTTTTTTAAATTCCGGAGAGAGCATATTCCTCATTATATAGACATCAAATGAATTAACAAATCTTTGTACTGAACTCATTGTGGTCTAAACAATTTTTTCTTGTTTTCTTGAACCTTAAAAGGTTTTCTTAAAAACGATTCTTATTGACAGGGCAGCGAAAAGCTATGAGATTTCAGATTTGTAATACAATGGCTCCTGACCGGATTGGAAGAAAACTTATCCGTAAATCATTTATCTTCAGACATAGTTTAAAAAGTCTTAAAAATGTCTTAAAGACACTAGATCGGAGTGTCGAAACGTTGGGTCATGAACTTTTTAAGCTACGTTTAAAGGACATTGGCAATAAAAAATAAGTTTATCTCATTTGAAAGAACTCGTCAAATGGTATAAGAAGACCTTTCACAATTTTTCCGTATCTGTTTTGGTTTTGAAAATATTTCGACCAAAGACAGCGTGCTGTCCGCCATCTTGTTGTAATATTGGGTCTAATTAACTAGGAAATTGGTGACGTCACAACCAGGGTAAACCTGATGAAACTACTCCGTGAGTGGCCAGATTTCCACGGAAGGCTTTTTAAATGTTGTGGGGCAATTTAAAATGGAAATAGCGCAACAAAAAATCGAGTTTCTAGCTCATAATGTCATAAGGTTGGCAAGATAATAATTTCGCTTTACCCTGGTTGTGTCGTCACATGCATAATTTTGCATATCAAAAATAATTCCAAGATGGCGGACAGCACGCTGGCTTTAGTCAAAATATTTCAAAAACAAAAACAGATACGGAAAAATTGTAAAAGATCTTCTTATACCATTTGACGAGTTCTTTCAAATGAGATAAACTTAATTTTTATTGCCAATACCCTTTAACAAACTTTTAAGCCAGAGTAGCGTTAAACTATGTCTGATTCTTCACCTGGCTGCGTTGGGAATTTATTGTTGATCATTTACTTTCTTGTCTTTTTCTACTCTTGTTTATCTTAGAGGACGCAATCTTCTCAAGGAAAGACATCAAGCTCGCCTAATGGCGCAATCTTGCTTTGCGTTGTCGGTGGTAAAATGAGTGAAGGCATCAATTTTTCGGATGACTTAGGGAGGTATGTGAATGCACACTGATACGTACTGCTAGACTACAAATTATTGAAATGTTGTTGTTTTGATTGAAAAATGCCACTATTTTCTGTGCTTTTCTATTTCTACTTTTTTGTAATCGTCGTGGCATTTGCGTTGTGCTTGCTAAAGATCCCTAGTGTTGTCTACGAAACGTCGAGAATGTTTAGTCAAACATGTGCTTTATTAAAGGCTTTGGCAATAAAAATTAAGTTTGTCTCATTTGAAAGAACTCATCAAATGGTATAAGAAGACCTTTTGTAATTTTTCTGTATCTTTCTTGTGTTTTGAAATATTTCCACCAAAGACAGCGTGCTGTCCGCCATCTTGTTGTAATATTGGGTCTAATTAACTAGGAAATTGGTGACGTCACAAGCAGGGTAAACCTGATGAAACTACTGCGTACACAGAACCGTCGAAACATACAGGCTATAACCTGTATGGAAATAGGTAATGAAAGGGGAACTGGTTAGGAAACTCAAAACGATGTTACGAAACCGATACTTGCACAACTTGCTATGGTAATTATACACTTATAAGGGACTATTGCACCTAACAGGTGGTCCCACGCACATGGCGACGATCAGTTATTGCTGAAATTAAACAATAGACAGTGTAATATCACTTAAATTCAGCAGTGTCTGATGTTAGCCATGTGGGACTACCCGCTAGGTGCATTAGCCCTTTATAAGTGTATAATTACCATAGTAAGTTGGCAAACATCGTTTCCGGTTTCGTCAGTTTCCTATCCAGTTCCCCTTCCATTATCTATGATATGTCATGGTTTGCGTAATTGGTATAGGGACGTACAAGAGTAGACTATTCAACTCTATTCCTTCCTTCCTTCGTTCCTTCTTTCGTTCGTTCGTTCGTTCCTTCCTTCCTTCCTTCCTTCCTTCCTTCCTTCCTTCCTTCCTTCCTTCCTTCCTTCCTTCCTTCCTTCCTTCCTTCCTTCCTTCCTTCCTTCCTTCCTTCCTTCCTTCCTTCCTTCCTTCCTTCCTTCCTTCCTTCCTTCCTTCCTTCCTTCCTTCCTTCCTCCCTCCCTCTGCTACTGTAACGGTAAACGCTTGATGACAAATCGTTATTAAATAATACATCTTTCCAGCGACAAAAAGACCATTCAATACTTCATGATATTTTCATGATCAAACGATATTTTTTGAGTGTTTGAATGGCTACTTTTCGATTGTGCCACGATCTGCACTGTACCGGAAGTAAAAGTGATTTATTTATCGTCGATACCGCATTGCAGGAAGTAGTTTCCCTTATACGAGAGCCGAGCCAGCCCGCCTAGCCGAGATCTCGCTTTGTGAGACCGAGATCACGATTGACCGGTCTGGCTCACTTACCCGGGCTGGCATTAAAAGCTTCGTACACGCGACAAAATTTGTTTTTATCAGCTTTTGTCGACATATTAACAATTCACAAGTTCGCTTGTTCATCACATGTACAGTTCATATTTAAAACAATGAGACTTCGTGTCTTACCAGAACTGATAAATTACGCAATTAGCGCAACAAGCAAGCCAGCCCGGCTAGGTGAGCTAGCCCTTCTCATGTAAACACAATAAAAATCATCTCGGCAAAGCGAGCTAGCTCGGGTACCTGGGCTGGCTCGCCTGTATATAAACACCCCCTTAGTTCCTTCCTTCCTTCTTTCTGTTCTGTCTTTCCTTTTTTCTTTCTTTCTTTCTTTCTTTCCTTCCGTCATTCCATTCAGAAAAGAAGAATTGACGTGTGCTGATGAAAATCAGTACATTTCGCATCAGAGCTAGGTTTCTTTTTAGCGTTCAGGGCCAATTCTGGGCATACGGTCCCCAAGTTGTGATTGGTCACCTTATTGTCTGGACAAGTCCATGCAATGTAGAATTTGACTCATCTTTCTTATTGTAGCAGACTTTGATGTTTATCATACCCGCGTTCGGTAATACTGAGACATTATGTCAGATTATTTCTGCGTTGTAGAGTTTTTATTTTGTATTACTTGATGTTGTATATTTTTAACATTTATTTTATTAGATGTGTGGTGGTGATAGGACTACCATATCCTAACATTCACTCACCAGAACTCAAAGAATACGTTGCTTATCTGGATTCCACTTTGGGGGTACGTCTGTTATTTTATATATATATTTAATTTAGTATATTTTTTCAAGAAACTGTCCTTTGGTATGCATGGATGACGAGTCTGGCAATGAGAGACATCTGTTTTAATTTTGTTTTTCCTCAGATCAAATTCGTTTGACTTAATATTTAGATAACATTTACTTTGGTCAACGATCTACATACCAACCTTGCGCGAATAAGCTTATTGTTGGCTATAGTTTTGTGTTAATAATCTATGTTCCTCATCCTCATCCTCTTTTTTTCTTTCAGTCTAAAGCGGGACAGCAACATTGTGAAAATGTGTGCATGAAGGCTGTTAACCAATCAATCGGTAAGGAGTAAAAATAAAGGGAAATGAAGGATCTAGTGTTCCTTTTTAAATGTAAAAATAGAATGTATAATCTCAATTTTGAAGATTATGTTCGACCAAAGCCGTTATCTCGCTATAATTTGAGAGAATCTTGCCAGGACAACTTTTTAGAATTTAAACACAAAACTAATTATTTTGGGAGTTCGTTTTTTCCCAGAACTGTACGCACTTGGAATGGTTTGCCTTCTACTGTAAAAGAAATGAGAAAACTTGGTCTTTTTAAAACTGTTCTGCGGAGTATTTATTTATTTATCTAGACTAAAAATTAATGACTTTTAAATTTATATTAACTTTTTAAATTATTATTTATTTCAAATTTGTACATAACTGCTATTTATATAGATTTAGTTATATTTGTAAATATTACCATGTATATAGTTACTAGTTACTGGTAGCTGATATCAATTGGGGCTATTGCTCTGTTCAGCCACCTGTTACCACTATTTTTGGTAATAAAGTGATTAAATTCAAAGAAAATTCAAAGAAAACTGTCGTAAAATCGCATGCAACCTGACAAATGCTAAAAACCTGCATATAAAAGACATAAAAGAATCGTCAAAATTGAAGACACCGTGCCGAAGACACCGTCAGGTTGGGAGTTTGACTGGAGCGGCACCACTGCCAAATGATAACGCAGGTGTCCTAAGATCCTAAGATGAGCTCAATGAGGACGGAAATCTCATGTAGAACAGTAGGGTGAAATGTGACTTGTTAAAGAATTGACTTTTGTTGGCCAGGCAGAACTCAAGTTTAAGTATAGATAAAAACCCACCACGTAAACAACTCGTTGGTCATTGCATATAAAGCGCGCTCAGTAGCCAATCAGAATCTGTGTTGTACCAAACCTGTTTTCAAAACTGGTTTGACACAATGACACATCCAAGATCATGGACGGCGGTCTCTTTTCTGTAGGGTCCTCTGCCAGCATGAGGTGAGCTATCATACCGCACAGGGATTGGAGGCGAGTTTCATCCGACAAAAGTGCATGAGATATTCTTGCGACAAGCCGACAACTTAACGCTTTCAAATTTAAATTTTCAAATTTCAAATTTGAGTTCAAATCCCGCTCGAGTCAGCCGAAATTTTTCGGTTGACTTTAGCAGTGTAAGAAATCATGAAAAATGTTCTCATGTTTCTCTGAGGATGGTTTACCCTGCGAGTCAGAGCCCCTTTCCGACCTACGCAGGCTTCAGGGGAAAGTGGGCTCTACCAACAAACTCGATATTTATTGTTTGTTGGCAGAGCCCACTTTCCCCCGAAGCCTGCGTAGGTCGGAAAGGGGCTCTGACTCGCAGGGTAAGGATGGTTCTGTAATAGCATAAGATTATGTTGTGTTACTTTAAAAATTGTCTTGTTACTTTCAGGTCGAGCCATTCGTCATATCAATGATTATTCGACGATAGTTCTACTTGATCAGAGATACGCCAAGTCAAGCGTACAAAAGAAGTTACCAGCATGGATTTCATCACAGCTGCAAACGCACACACAATTTGGGCCTGCGTTTGGTGCTCTAAGAAAGGTAATTGTAAACAATGTTGGTACAGAACTCGATTCATAACTGGAATACTAACTCTAGGCAAAAAGTGAAGTCGCTCTTCGACTTGCGCGGTTGAGGTAGTGGACAGCGTATGGGGACTGAAGGCTGGTTTCCACTCAGGAAAATTTTTCTCAGGACAGGAACGGACAGGGAAATTTTCTTTGTCGTTTGACCTCTCAGTCGGAACTAATGACTTTAATACTAAGGAAACTTTCCTGTCCGTTCCTATATCCTGTGGAAGATTTTCTTGAGTGGAAACTAGCCTTGAGTTCGACGTGAATCTGGAAAATTCTAAGCTTTACTTTTGAAGCCTTGAAAATGTTTTCCATTACGTCCGTCTTGCCCCTCTCTCCTCCGCAAGCGCAGAGGTTCTTTCGGAGATTTCGGGCATCGTCGGAGATGTGTGGGATAGACCCTTATAAAAATTCCACATGTCATGTTCCAAAACCACATGTGATCACATGTGTGATCACATGTGTAATCACATATGAACCACATGTGATCACATGTGATTTTTGAACATGACATGTGGAATTTTTATAAGGGGAGGTCTTGCCCGCGTGGGCGGATCTGGTGAAAAATCATGGTATATAATATATATCAAATAATATTCAGTAAAAGTTTTTTGTATGTTATTAGTGTTGTCAACTTGAGTTGGTAAAGTTTTTGTACGATTGACTAGTTCCCAGGTATAAATATCGAAAACAACCTTGGTCTACCATCTGAGTTCCAGTGGCTCAATGGTGAGAGCGTCCAGCTGGCATTTGGAAGGTTGTGGGTTCGAGTCCCGTCTGGAGCTCTGAGTTTTCTCTGAGTTTAACTTACGACAGCTTGTACAGCAAAAACATACGAAAAAAATAAAATTCAGTTACAACACCAAAATAGATTTCCTGCATATGTGGTACAAAGCCAGTTGTTTCAACGACTAATTTCGAAAGTCCATGTGCAATTTTGTACAATTTGTTTTGGTATTTACCTTTTCTAAATTCGTTTTAGGTATTTCGGATTTTATCATTTACATCATAGTTGATAGAGTGAGATGGTTGGGAAACTTCATAAAATTCACTGTTCTAGGTTTTTGTGTACCTTGTGCACGGTCAGGGTTGAAAATTCTATTGTTTTACTATTGTTTTACCCTTGCGAACTAAGATAGCAGTGTAAAAGGGATTGGGCACTACGTGTTTGTTTTGGCTGCTGGTTCGAGGTATTGCAGTACTTATTACAAATAATGGCATATTTCGAGCCGTACTTCCAATAGAAGACGTTTGTGTTCAGTCGTTTGGCCATATCAAATGAGCTTTAAAAAATATTGTGCATGGTCAAACCCCGTTCAACCTCCAAGTGGGTTCTTTGTTCAATATATTTGAAGTTTAAGACATAAAACAGTGTTTTCACTTTACTTCTCCATTCTTTACTCTCTATTTTTTACTCTCCTTTCTTTACTTATCGATGGTGAGAATAGCAAATGGCTTTCGCATCTCATTATTTATTTGTTATTGTTACTTTGCTCTAATTAGCTTATTCTTTTGAATCTCATTATTAGTTTGTCTTGGTTACCTTTATCTGATTGGCTAATTTCTATCACGTGATTATCTCGCGTATATAAGCTCGTTGTTTGTTTTACTCTTTACGTTTCTCTCTGATTAGACCACTTACGTTCTCTGTTTCGGCAGTATTAACCTACTATACCATATTTCGATATTTGAAGTTTGCCGGGTTTCCTAACCATCTCCCTCTATCAACTATGTCTTTTACCTATTTTGCAGTTTTTCACTAAACGATCCGTCCAAACCAAAGAGACGTTGTAAGGACTGTTTCAGGACCGTTAACCTGAAAGCAAAATTGGTGTTTGGTTGTGTTTTCTTCTTCCGACACAGACGACAGCTGGGGTCTTCACCAAAGACCTACCCTAACATGTGTCGGATTATTAATATATACAATTATGTAGAGTTATATCTAGTGAAAAAAATCCCTTGTACTCTTATATACATATATAGTATTTATTCTTAGCGTTGTACAAAATACATGCCATAATTGGTAAACGTCTGATAAGAAGTTATAAGAAGCCCTGGACTTATACAGTATAACGTATTCTTATGACTTCGGTGATTATTACATGCATACTGATGATGATATACTTGTGTTTGCATGCCCCGCTGAAGTGTCCCACCTACTAAATCAGTCTCTGCTCTTCACCCTTTCCCTTTCCCCCATACGGCGAAAGATCAGAGAAGAGTCTGAGGCTACACACCCTAGCTCTGCTGATAAAATTTGACGAAACTTCACTGGCCAATGTGACCGTAATGTCTAATGATCTCATTCGAAGTTGCTGAAATAAACCCGAAAGAAGAATGTGGAGGGGCCTGGGAGTTTTCGACAGTTTTTAACACGGCGGCGGTTAGTGACCATGTGGAGTGGACTATGGATAAAATATTTTTGGGAGGACAATAAGCTGGGCTGACGTGACCCTCCTCCTAACTTGCAAAATTCAAAATGGCGGATTATAAGAGCAAAATAGAATTTCAGTTGACTCCTGTCACGTGACAGAGCCTGACGAAGGCCTGAGTCAACAAGAATCGTGGATTTTTCCGGTCTCCCGATCGTCCCAGACGAGTGGTTTCAATGTTCTTCCGCGTTCACACATGTCGTAACTAGTCGTAAGGATCCCTGGTCGTCGACGACCCTCTGGGTTGCACTTTCCAAATAGAAATGATTCCGATTCTTGCTTGCGATGTTCACATTGTCGTAACAATTCCAGACGATCTGGGACAGGAAATATCCCCGATTATTACAAGTAAGAACCTACATGCAATTAGCTCTTACAACGAACTTCCTTTATTGTTGAGCTCTCCGTAAGTGACCAGCTCTAGTTACGACATCCCCAAGGGGGTCGCCGGTCGCACGAGAGTTTCAACTGTATTTTGGTTAGTCGTAATCATTAAATCACAAGTGATATAGTCATATAATACCGTTTGTCATTAAGGGAGCCTTTACACGAGCCCGGGTTAGACCACTGCCATGATTCATGAAAGTTGAGAATTCTTGTCTTTGCGAGCGCTCGGATTTGACAACTAACGAATTGGCGCCAAAGACACGTTCGTAAGCGCCTGGGTACGAGATTCGACACAAATTCTTTACACGAGCCCGGGTCATACCCTGCCCAAAAATGTATGACCATTTTCCGATTCAAAATAGCGGCATTTATTAGGTCCTTCTGCTAATGGTAGTGACCACCATTGAACTCTAAGTAAACTGGAACGATAACTCGATGGCGTATCATGAAGCCAAAAATGGCGGACATGGGGGCCGCCATGCACGTCAATCCCAGTCCCTTTTACTGTATAACCGAGAGAAAATGAAGCTGAATTTGGTGAACTGGGTTGCAAAAACAGCTTGAAATCAAACAAAAACTGAACTTGTTAACCACTTTTAGGCTTAAATCAAATTCCAATATACCGTAGAGTAGGTGAACACTGACATGACGAGTAAAAACAAGGAAAACAGTAAAAATATAAGCTCTCAAATGAAAGTCAACAATACGCAACCAAAATTGCCATTGGTTTGAACAAATATAACGAAAATACATATGAAACCCAGGTTTAAAATGAAGAGGTTGTTTATAAAAACAGTTGGGTTTTAAATTTTTAAATTTTCAATAGGAAAAAAACAACAAAATGCACTTTACCGTGTGTTATTACAGCTCTGGAATTACTCTTCGTATCGAAAAATGTCAGATTTAGCATTTCCACAACTGAAACTTGAGTTAAAGCTATAATTTAGCATTATCTTATTACTAATTCTTGGCAAGACAACCTTCAAACGTTTGAGATAACAAAGAAAAATAAGAGAAACCTGCATTTTCCGTACGAGTTTCGGACTCGAATTTTGCTTTTGTTCGGCAGATATTTCGTCATTCAATCCATTTTCGTGTGTAGAAATTGTTCAGGTACAAGGCCAATAAGCCCAATACATACTATCTTCTTCGTTATCATCTATAAAAAAACTTTAGGTCTAAAAAATGGTTGTTTCTTGCAGCGAGTTTTCAGTTTTTCATTGTACGTGCCGCTCAGGTTCTGTTGACGTCAGACGTGCAATGGCGACCCCCAGCGGCCGGAAGTTTGACTTCACCCAATCATAGGGCCTTTCTCATGGAGTTAGCGTTCCATTGTGACCACTGACTTGTATTTATCGCAACTTCGTTAATATTGTTTTCGACATTTATGTAAATGGCGGCGATTTTTGACACTTTACATGTGAAAAGACAAACGTTCTCTGACCAAATATTTAGATTTAATTCGAGCTTTCGGCTGCCAGACTGCAGCCTTCAACGGGATAATAAAAATGAAATATAAAACCATATATACATACAAATATTATGGAACGCCTAGTAATCTGATACAATATTAATAGCCTAATGAGTTATTTTATTTAGTATAATGCTATATAGTATAGCATTATACTAAATAAAATAACTCATTAGGCTATTAATATTGTATCAGATTACTAGGCGTTCCATAATATTTGTATGTATATATGGTTTTATATTTCATTTTTATTATCCCGTTGAAGGCTGCAGTCTGGCAGCCGAAAGCTCGAATTAAATCTAAATATTTGGTCAGAGAACGTTTGTCTTTTCATTATGTATAATCCTGGCCGCGCTTCGTCAATTTTTTCACTTTACATGTGGTTGGTCATTGTTGGACCAATTAAGACTGAAAAGGCCGGACTGAGTTATTTGTCTGACCAAATAGGAATATCATTGGAATATGTTTTCGAGTTTGTATAAACAAAGTATCAGTTTACGTTTGCTGCTGAGCGGCCCGGAACGTTTTCATAAGAGACTTATTGTAGTTCTGAACTACAACAATTACTACACAATTATTCCCGGGTGTAAAAAACGACGAGTTTCTTGTCTAAAAATATATGCAATTTTAAATACCTGTGTTAACCGTCCGGTCCTTAGGTATCCGTCAGCGACCATTACCATTAGCAGAAGGACCTCCAAACTAATACACAAATGTGGAACTTCCGTCGCCATTTTGAAACTGAAAATGGTCACACTTTTCCCAACTCAAAAGTAATAGGAGCACGCAGTCCAGTTATACATAGGTCAGTGGTGTTTACATGAAGAAACAATCTCGTACCCAGAGCCTGCGATCCTTTTGGTCAAAAGGAACGGAGGCTCTGGGGAACTCCAATGAAACTTGTCATCTGATTGGTTAGTTCAAAAACAGTAAAATTTCAAATAATGTACACGTTGCTAACTTGTTTACTCGATTTCTCGACGTTCTGTAACACATAATTATACACGACAGACCCAAAATACAATTAAACACATGAAATAATTCAAAACAGCAAAAATCCCAACAATTTACAAATTAAAACTATTATTATTGTCATTTCGTCGCCAAACAAACATCCATCGTCTGACTCGTCTCGTGAATCGTAATTCTGCGCAGTTTCGTCTCGGAAGGTCGATGTAGTTTAGCCAAAATTCCTGACAGAAAGTACAATTCCTTACCTGAGCCGGACGTATAAAACACTCGTCAAATCGTCCAGTTGACGATTTAGAGAAAAGCTAAGAAAGACCATTTGTCGCAACGCTTTGTCAAGAGCTCTGTAAAATATACTGGGCCATTCTTTATCGGTAAACAAATATTTTCCCTGGTCTTCGAACAAGCTAAAGATCGTCGATGACAGTAACAAATTATAGGGAACTGGGAACAAAAACCCAATTTGTTTTTTTCATGGGAGTTTCTCAGAGCCTTCCCAGTACGAGAATATGAAGAAATTGACCAAATTTTCACACATTCGCACCTCTCCAACCCGGGCTATCGTGTATAAACGCTAACAGGAGTTTATTCTAGGGCTAAAAAACATAATATATGTGCACACGGTAAAGCCTAGTTTACACGGGCAATTTTTCTTTGGCAACTTTCAATTTGACAAGTTTTATTTGCCCGTGTGTATGAGGAAACATGGCAAGTTTTTCCTTGACAAGTCTCCCTTTTGAAAAGCTGGCATGCCAGCTTTTCAACAAGGAGACTTGTCAAGGAAAAACTTGTCAAGGGAAAATTGCTCGTGTAAACTAGGCTTAACGTTTCCGAACGTTTTCGTATTGTTTCAAGTAATGAGCTGACTGTTTTCGATTCCCTTGAGAACAGTAAACAATACGAAAACGCCCGGAAACGTTACCGTGTGCACATAGCCTTAATGTCTGCTCTCGAGGGAAACAGTTAGTTTTGTTTTCCCGAGAGTCTTGATTAGAGATTAGATTTAGGGTGGATGATATCAATTGGGACATGTGTCCTGTTTCTTTCACCTGTCATGAATGTAAATATTTTTTGACGAACTTATTAAATTCAAAATTCAAATTCAAATTTCCCGAGACGAAGTCGAGGAAACATCGAGACTCGAGGGAAAACAAAACTAACTGTTTCCCGAGGGATCAGACATTAAGTGTTTTGTTATACAGTGTGTATCAAAAAAATTCGAACCCTTAGAAAATGAATTAGCATTCTTTTCAAACAACCTATTGCAGTAGTTTGAAAGCCCTAAACACTTCTGAGCCATGGATGCGTAAAAAAACACGGTCTTATACACCTGGGAAATTAAGATAACTTGAAGTGTATGCATGGTGAAAGTATTTAAAAGCTTTTTCTCTTCCTATTTAACTTTTTATTTGTTTCCTGATTAATTTATAACTCAGCGCTTTTAGGGCTTTCAAACTACTACAATAGGTTGTTTGAAAAGAATGCTAATTCATTTTCTAAGGGTTCGAATTTTTTTGATACACACTGTATAGCTTGAGTTTCGCTGAATAATTTCGACGTTTTCAGGGGAAAGTACACAAAAGACAAACGCTAAGACTTACCAAAACATTTCGCCTGGCTCCGTAATTTCACTTCAACCAAACAAATACGAGTCTCAGAACAAAAGAACAGCAATACATTTCTCCGGTTAATCTTCACACATGCTTTGAAGACCTATAAATATTCTTCTTTTCGCACCAAACAAGCTTTTGTTTATAGGATGCCGTGAAGAGTTCAAAGTTCCGAGCGGGCAACAACTGAAAACTTATTGACCGAGCAGGCAATAAGTTCTCAATTATTGCCCGCTCGGAGACATTGAAATTTAGTTAAGGTCATGTGACCACAAACCAACCAATGACGTGCAGTCATCGTTGTATCCAGTGAAACTCTAGCTATATAACAATGGTAATTAACGCCCATAAATTAAGACAAATTTTACCTCAAATTTCTCTTTAAATACTGATTTGTTTGAGAAGCTATACCATACACTCGAAAGCCGTTTCTTATCTGATTTAAAAACACCTCGAAGTGAGTTAAAAAACTCGGCTATTGCCTCGTTTTTCAACACACTTCTCGTTGTTTTCAAATCAGATAATAAACGGCTTCTCGTGTATGATATATTACATATACATTTCTAATTATAGAATTTTTCATCTTTTGATTTTCTCAACCCCCACAAGTACTTAAAATATTTGACGAGCTGCGCAATAATGCTAAAATAAAGAGATTGGTACGCCAAAAAGAAAATGGTGTTTGAACACGACCAAATTTTTGTAAATATAGCGGATTAAACATTTTTGTAGCATACCTATACCTTCATAATTATGACTTCTTTTCTTTTGGTATGTTTTGCAACTCATAAATGCTCAATGTTTATTCTATAATCCACAAAATAATGTTAATAAAGAGGTTTTGGGTGGTATGCCAAAAAGTTCTAGGATTTTGAGCACTTTTCACCGAAAATACTGACCTACGCAAGCTTCGGGGAAAGTGGGTTCTGCAAACAAACTCGATCTTCGCCCGAAACTTGGGGCGAGTCAGTTAGGTTTTAAACTGGTCAAACAAGTTCTAGTTTACGAACACGCGTTAGCAGGGAAATAGAAAGTGACGCGTTAGAGCCTGGGCCCAAAATAGTATCTTGGCAACCGTTCACGCATGCTCAAAAAGAAATATCGAGTTCGTTGGCAGAGTCCACTTTCCCTCGAAGCTTGCGTAGGTCGGAAAGGGGCTCTGACTCGCAGGGTACGAAAATACGTGCATGGAAAAAATTCTCCTGAACGTCATCGCTCAAATGGACTACCAAACAAATGTCGGGTTTTCTTCGTTGACTATTGGCTCATACAAAACTCGAGCTCGTTGTCTAGTTGCAAAATATCCCTCAAAGCTAAGACGCAAAGCACTTTTTTGATAAGTTCTTTATTACACCGCTCACTTAAATTATACTCTCTAATATTTGTGCAAAAAATGATATTTCGTTTGTTAAGGTCAATTCTGTAAGAATGATGCTTTGCTCATCTTCACAAAGCCTTGAAAAGCTTTCCTATGTGTAGAAAACCCAGATCACAAATCTGAAAATATAGGATCCTGTCTTCCACGCTTAGTACTCTATAGTTGTTCAGTAGGAATAACCAACAGATTGAAAGAAAAAATTTCAATAAGCAAATTATGTTCTTTAACTTTGATAAACCATTAAAAATTCCTATAATCTTTCCTTAGAGGACTGTTTCATTTTAATTCAGCAAATTTCGCACTTCTTTGTGCATAACACACAGGAAGTCCACATAACTTTGACTTGACGCTGTCAGTCCTTTATCTTCCACAAGATAATGACGGAACCACGGTTCCAATTTGTCACGTTGTCGCACAATGGAAAGCTAGACAAGAAATATCGAACAACTATTAGCATTCATTGACGGACCATAGTCACCAAAATCGAAATATAGTAAGGTTAGATATTCTGCCGAAACAGAGAACGTAGTAGTCGAAAGCCCTGATCAAATGAGAACGCAAGTCATCGCAAGTTTTGGCTTGTGCTTGCTTGTGTCTCGTTTGACCGCCAGCTTGCGATGACTTGCGTTAGCTTACGACTAATTTGTTGCTCAAATTTCATCGCAAGTTTTCTTCAACTTGCGAGAGCTTGCGAAACGTTTGAACACAAAACACAAGTGGATGTATGTCTTTCGTGCTCCGTCGCCATAGAAACTACCATGCAAACTAGCGAAAAGGCGTGGGACCTAGCGGAAGTGCAGAACTTGCGACGAATTGTGCCGACGTTTGACTGGTGGCATCGCAAGTCATCGTAAGCTAACTTGCGATGGCTTGCGTTCTCGTTTGATTAGGGCCCTTCGTCAGCACAAACGTTAAACAGGTAAAAAGTTTGCATTTATTTTTAAATAGACAAAAAGGTGAAGACCAAAATATGAACGATTGATATTGTAATTAAAAGTGCCATATTGTAAACTACTTAATAATCTCGACTGTTCGGTTTTCAAATCTCGAACGTATTGCCATCGCTATCGCTCGTTACAACAAGGCCTCAGTTTGAAATTTTACCATAAAGACCTCAATTTGGTTATTGAGTAGTTAGTTTTTACATTGTTTAATAATATACAGATCTGAACTCAGTTGCTATCAGTTCTCTTAGCGGAGCCAACAAACAAAGATAGATATTGGTTGCACTGGAAATTCCCCTGTGCAACATCCTTAGTCGTGCAACGCAACCAATTCAGCCACTCGCGCGAGCAAATGCACAAAAGATAGTCTATAATGTAACACTGTAAGTCACGCAACATTAAAGCCTGGTATTTGTGAAATAAGCACTAACACAACGACGTACGCATGCGCAGTAAGCACGTCATAGTTAACTCTTCCCAAATACAAAGGAGTTAACTAAAGGTATTAAGTGTCAACTGCGCTTGCGTCCGTCGCTGTGCTCATGCATGCTTTATATTTCACAAGTATAAACCATGTTTTAAGGTTTCCGATCCTCGTGCATGTAGTTATTTATCATCTTACTTTCATGTATCGCTGTCGATCGTCTTGAATTTGGGTGACGATTCCTCTAACACGACGTGATAAGGCAGTATCCAACTCAGGTAATGAGGTCTAGTAACAAAACGAATAACAAACATTGAATAGTTTTCTAAAACATCCTTGTTGAACCTAGCATTAAGAATACACGTGAATATTATATTCGTTAGTGTAAAGAGCAGAGGAACCTTTGGGCCTTAGCGGACATCGTTATTGTTTGACTCTGAACAGCTGAGGACAGTAGATCGTTTCCATTTGTTATGAAATTTTTTACATCGGTTCAAAGTAATAATCTAGATTGCTTTTTTCTAGTGCTCATTATTATGGCCGAATAAAGCATGATAAGGAAGGGATTGGCATTTCAGACTTCTACAGGTTTAAAAGAAATTAGTAGCAATCAGAATTAAGATCATGTCTTTTTAAATTGGGTTGCTTTGCTTAGATAATACTCCAATAATACTGATAATAATCATGTTCAGCGATGGGTCCTCAGTCTGTACATAGACTAAACGCAGCTCTTGCTCTGGGAAGAAGCAAACCTCTAGAACAGTAATACTTAAAGTTATACTACTTGTGAGACTGTAAACACCGCTCTTTCATGCTAGGATTGCGTCTATCCTATATATAGTTTAACTTACCATCTCTATATCAACGTGGCCAATGGTAGCAACGCCAAACACCTGTTGAAGCCAATCTGCACTCACATGTAGACCAATCCACATGAACAAGACAAGTCCATTTTCTACAAAGTTTGCATTAAAAAACAAAGCAATGCTCAGTCTAAATAAAAGTAACAAGTCCGAAAACATCGTACATTGAGGCCCACGGGTATAGCATGCAATAGGGACCTTTAGCAAAGCTAGACAACGGGAACGTCAGTGACGACGTCCTTCGTACAATGAACGACCTAGTACACAGTGAAAGTTATTGGGTGAGCTAGTTTGACGTTAACTATTATTAAACACCACCTTTCAGTTTCAAAGATTGCAAACAAAGCTAGAACGAAGCGAGCAATCTGAATTACGACATTTTAAAGAAATCATGCATCACTGACACTGCAATTTCATGGGCTTGATGTATATGTTTCGACCTTCAAAAAGCTTTAGAACCTCTAAACGAATTAGATGTTGTCCGCTATATAGGTTAACGTCAAATGCACCCAACACTCCAACAGCTTTCACTGTTCAATGTGTTAAGGTCACTGATCTCAAAAATAAGACTGGATAGAGCTTCTATTATTACAAAAATGAAGCCAACGGCGGACATGTAATTGGTGTGACCTCATTACGAATTCAGTACTTGTACTGTGGCGTAGCAGATATGTTGGAGAACATTCTGACATTTTCCATGTAATGTTAGTGAAGGGAACATATTGGTTGGACAGTTATTTGATGTCTGTGTTTTGCCTTTCCTCTCCGATTAGCCATTGAATTCATAATTAGGTCATTATCCAGTAAGAAAAGCCAACTGTGAGGCGTCAAATTAAGTTCAGGACGGGGGGAAGGGGTTCAAAGGGAGCGCCAGGAATTTTTAAATTTCCCGGGGAGAACATGCCTTTAGTGTCCAGACCCCAAAAGTACAGGTTGTATTACTAAACTGACGTTTCGAGTGGAGCCCTTCATCATTACATTTTACTCTCGGCAGTTTACCACATTTTCACTTTACTCTATCTATAAGGGGGCCTTTACACGAGCCCGGGTTGAGAGCCAACCCGGGTCAACACGTCTACGAACAAACCCCTGTTAGCGTTTACACGATGGCCGGCTCAACCCATCTTGCCGGGTGACCCTTTTCAAGACCAGGGTCGATCCGGGTTGCAGAGGTGCGACGGTGCGGAACTTTGGTGATGTAAACACGGGTTGACTTGATAATTTGTGTTGAGAAAAGCTGACCCGGGTTGAGAAAAACTGACCCGGGTTGGGAAAAGCTGACCCAGGTTGGAAAAAAAAGCAGCCAACCCGGGTTCATGTAAACACGAATAAAGAATAACCAGGGATGGCGAGCTGACCTGGGCTGGTACACAACCCGGGCTCGTGTAAAGGCGGCCCTAAAACACTGCCTATCCGCAACACTCTACTTTTTTATAGTACTAAACATCTGATTACAATATATCAAAGACGTAGCCAGAATCATTCCAGGGAATGGGGGCAATATTATAATTATTGACTGATGTGCCATTACCGCACATATGTTATATTAAATTCAAATTTTCGATTTAACATAAATCATTAACAATTAAATAATTATAAATTATACCGAGTTCGAGTGTGATGGTATTGTACTGGACACACTTATATTCACGTCTAGTTTGAACTATATTCCTAATGACGTATATAGTATCATTATAACCAGTGGTGCAATAACGCTACTCACCAAGCAAATATGCGCCATTTTCTTTTATCCTATCCTCTGAACAACGGATTTGAGAAGGAAGGGTGGTTGTCTCGCTCAAGTTAAGTTCGTGCTGCAAAAATAAAATGGAAATTGAATTTGTGGCAGTGAACAGAAAATGCTCAAACAAAAAACTTAGATAAAAATCTATATAAACCAATTTCACAGTCCATGGTTAGAAATCAACTAGAAATCAATGTGAAATATCGGTGTCAGTATACATGCCAGGCAGAGACCAAATCAGACTGTAATTATTATTCATGTTTTATATGAATATTTTTGTATTTTAAGTCCAAAATATTACTAATTACATGACGATATAAAACGACTTCAAAAGAACAAAAAGGTTTGAAACAGCATCACGTACCAACGGCATTAATCGTGGATAGAAATAGGAAACTGAAGAAGCAATGTCCATGCCAAGAACAGCTTGCATTAGCCAGCTGCGATCATCTGAACTTATTTCGGAGCCTAAAGGATATTAATAAAAGTAACAACAGCTTTAGCAAAACAACAACAGCATGCAGTTGCAATAGAAGTAGCTGTAGCTGACAGTATACAGTAGTGGCAGCGGTATGAACATTAGTAGCAGAGTAGCAGCAACAACAGCGGCAGAAACAGTAACAACAACAAACAACGACAACGACAACAACAACAACAACAACAACAACAACAACAACAACAACAACAACAACAACAACAACAACAACAACAACAACAACAACAACAACAACAACATAATAATACGCACCTCCTGTTAGAGCATCGCTCTTCAATACTGAGTTGCTATACAATGGCAGCAGTTTCATACATTCCGGTAATATTAACTATATAATGGAAGAATTGGAAGCATGCTAGAAAAACGACTGTTATCCTAAGACTACACAGCACAACGCTGGACAGTACAGCACACCACTCCAGTTTTTATGTTGTTTTAGCAGATAACACTTTCGACATTTCATTCAACAAGGGGACCCTTCTCCTATGTTTGGTCCACGCGAAAACTTTGTGCAATAAGGATTTTACTTATCATTTTACACATGCAGCCGTCGAAAAAACTCCAACATTTTTACACGGGAAATAAACTATGGACGTGTCCACAAGCATATACTATCGACCATTAACAAAAACGGGAAGACGATTAAGAGGAAAATATACTTTCAAAATCTTTCAAACATGATCCTCGAAATGCCGTAGATATGTTAAAACAAAACCAGTAAATTGTAGCACCATTGTACGAAAAAGCCACATTAAGAAAATTTCTGCCATAGGTATCAAACAAAGAACACTGTAAAAGATTTCGAAGCTTACTTTTTGCATTTGTTAGTATTATTTAGCAGTAAAACGTCTTATTGTAGTTTTTTACTCCGCTCATTAATCGATAAACTTGCCTATATCACGAAACTCGTAAAAAAACAACGAAATCAATCAATAAATTCATTTTAAACTATAAAATTTTATATACCTTTGGCATTAAAACAGAAGTCTTTACAAAGTCTTAAAGTATATGTAGTTGACAATTTCGGACTGCATTTGCTTGTATTTCCCTTGTGTTTTCCAGTCGCTAAATTTGGATCTGACAATTGTTGTACGGCTTTTCCGACTCCTCCGGTAAACTCTTACTACTCGTAAGCCCGCAAAGTACACTGGAGCTGGAGTACCAATATGGCCGCCAGTGGCTTCATAATGTTTACTGCTGGCCATAAACGATCGATGAGCAATCCAGAGATCAGTGTTCACACCCCTCCCCCACACTTAGGTAAATATACTTTCGTGTCATGTTGACAGACCTCAAGAGCATTAATGTAGAGAAAAAGCAGAAACAACTAGTGCTTATGAAACTAACCTGGCCTGCGGACGAAGGTGCTGCGCAATGTTGTCTGTAGCACGCTAAGATGGACGCAGCTTGGCTGATAATATTTTCTCGCATTGTCTTTGGGACTGAAGTACATATTTGCTTTATTGCTAAAGGAAAAACATAATTATGATAAAAAATTTTTAAAATTGTTACACATAAAGCTAGAAATAGGAGACGTTTAAAAGAAGAATAAATTTTGCTACCATTGCATGATATTTAACAATTAGACAACGAGCCCGAGTTTTCTATGAGCGAATAGTCAACGAGGCGAAGCCGAGTTGACTATCGCTCATAGAAAACGAGGGCGAGTTGTCTAATTGTTTTAGTATAAATTTACCAGCAAAAGTTAAATAAATTCTCGACCATAACATATTCTTTGAGGCTCGTTTAATACATTTTTTTAACTGCCAACAACAAACGTTCAACCGTCATTTCGGACATCTCCTTGCCCGTACAGTAACTGATGAAAAAGTAAAGTTTTCTTGCATAATTTAGCATGAATTTTCATGTACAATATTGAAACAATATATATCCACTCATTTGATTTGTAAAAGTGACAAAAAGTTGAAAAGAAACATTCAATTTAGCATATAGTTTACATCACGAAATCTTGTCAACAGCAAGCGTAATTTTGAAATGTGTTTTGTTTGCAGTTATTTCGTTTTAAACGAACACAGATAAACAATTTAACGCTCTTACCATTAATAATTTCCATTCTAAACATTTTGTAGCCGTTTTTGTTATCTGTTGAACGTATTGCTTCGCCTAAACGTTCAATTTCTTCTTTCATTTGCATACTCCATTATAATTTCGGCGCCATTGTTGCTTAACAGAACAACCGCTGACTCTAATGATCATTGTTCGTGTTATACTACGCATTTTGTGATTGGTCAATTTTTTTAAAAGAATGACTTTCATTGGTTTATCCAAGAAGTTTATATCACCAATTATAAACTCCTGCAATAGCCAATGAAATTCGAGGATTTGCATTATAAACTTGTAAATTTATACTAAAACGCGTTATGAACCGTCTGGCTTTCTGAAAGAGGGGGGAGGGCTTAAAAGAGAGGGGAGCATATTTCAAAATTGGAGCTATAAAACAACCGGTCTTAATAGGGGAGAGTGGCGTATATTAGAGCTAGGGAGGGGGTTTAACAGAGCTTTTACGGTATATTATAACAATAGAGTTGATGTTCGCGGGTATAAATATGTTTTTGGTCCGACTCAGCCTCATTTTAGCCCGAGCCGAAGGCGAGGGTTAAAAATTGGCTCTGAGAAGGGCCAAAAACATGTTTTTATCCCCAAAAACATCAACTGTATTACTATTATAATAATTTTAGTGGCAATTTTGGGGAAAATCGAAGACAGTATACGGTAAACAGTATCTTGAACAGTGCCACCTTCGCGTCGGCGTGTATTTCATTGCAACAAATATTTACATAACTCATAACTTACATGTAACTTGGCAGAAAAACGTTTGTCATCAACAATCGTTGCTTCAAAGTTTTGACAAGAAAAGTACACAATTCCGTAAACAAGCCAATAATGATTTGGAATTGTTAAAACTGATAGGCTCAGATCAGCGCGCTAAAATATATTTTAGACCACTGAATTCTCCATTTTAGTCCGCAAAATACACCACAATGCCCGATACAATTATTATAATAATAAGTAGACTGCCAAGAAGCTATATCTTAATTTAATGTACTTTATTGTATAATGAGTTGATATTATTCACTTGTAGCGAAAAAAAAAAGATTCTAAGTTCTAACACCAGTTTCGACAAAATATAAATTACTGGCTTGAATTTAAGAGAGTTAATCTCCTCTCTGGATTCCAACACTTTTCTTAGCGTGGCAATAAGTTGAGGGGCAAAGTCAAAGCTGCATGACCATAGAATATCATTGTATTCAATTAGCCAATAACATTACTACCCAAATGCCTGTGCTTCTAGAGCTCCAACGTTTTGTGAAGCCACGCTAAGAAAAGTGATGAAATCTGAAAACAAGAATGATAGCACGGTGCTGTTAAGACCTCGTGCATTAGAATATTCTCAAATACAAACCTCTCAGATCAGTTTGTAAATAACACATATATAACCTACCATGTTTTGCAACGTAGTTGGTGAAGGTATCCATCTCACAACATCTAAATAGATCGGTTAGTTGACTGCACGTAGAGAGCGCTAGGTTGTGGACTCGAAGACGTCTTTGACCAGAAATACTGGTATACAGTAATGCACACTGAAAAAAAAGACAATTCTTTTGATGATGCAATAATAATGATGATGGTGTTGTTGTTGTTGTTGTTGATGTTGATGATGATGATGATGATGATGATGATGATAATGTTGTTGATGATGATGGTGTTGATGGTGTTGATGATGATGATGATGGTGATGATGATATTGTTGATGACGATGGTGATGATGATATTGTTGATGATGATGGTGTTGATAATGGTGATAGTGATGATGACGATGTTGTTGATGATGATGATGATGATGGTGATGATGATGATAATGTTGGTGATGATGATGGTGTTGATGATGGTGCTGTTGATGATGATGATGATGACATGACGACAATAATTATAATAAATAATAATTAATAATACAACAATTTTATTTATTTAAAAAAGCATGAAGTGTCTCAACATTTTCGCACGCGAATAATATCAGCAAACTGTAAAGCCATGAAAACTATGATAAAGTCAGTGAGCATTTGTACAAGAGTTGTATCGACTTATTTCAATGCTCTTGGTATTTTTTTGGTCCACAGCAACAATATTACCCTTACAAGCTTTGATACTTTTATCAACCAGTAAAACAGCCCATGATTATATTCACTTAATTTATTACTGAGTCGGTTTCCTTTGTTCTTTCGAGGGCTCTATATCGCATAAAGCCCTTGAATAATAATTAGAAACGAAATGAAGAAAAAAAATCCACAAGGAATATCTTTGTCCACGGTGGAAAAAAAAAGACAAAACTTCGTTGGAAAACCTCCTCAATAATAAATTAAGTCAGATAAATCCCAAGAACGAAGGATGTATGCTACAGTGTACATAACGATACTAGAGGGCACTCAGAGACTGCATATACTTTCGCCAACGGGTTATTGGAGATGTTTAAAAAGAAAACGAGCCATCCCGCTAACCAGGCTAGCTCACGAGATCAACACATGCGTGTATGAATAAAATGCTTGATTGCAAAAAATCGTGCCAAAATTATGCAAAAATATTTGCACAAAACAAGGATACTTTAATGAATTGGTCGTTGGTCTATGGCCAACCCTTCTACAAACTTTCATGAAAATTGGTGCAATACTTTTTGAGATATCCTGGCGACAGACAGACAGACAGACAGACAGATAGACAGACAGACAGACAGACAGACAGACAGACAGACAGACAGACAGACAGACAGACAGACAGACAGACAGACAGACAGACAGACAGACAGACAGACAGACAGACAGACAAACAAACAAACAAACAAACAAACAAACAAACAAACAAACAAACAAACAAACAAACAAACAAACAAACAAACAAACAAACAAACAAACAAACAAACAAACAAACAAACAAACAAACAAACAAACAAACAGAACGGGTAAAAACATAACCTCCTGGCGGAGGTAATAAACCTACCTGCAAATAAGCAACACTGTCTTCTTGGAGTTTATCGTCGTGTTTGATTTCGATAACAATGGACTACAAAAATTGAAGGCAAAGTTTCCTTGACATAACTATCGCTACGACTATGTTAAAAGGGAGGGTAAAGATCAAGTTTATCAAAATGCTTTACAACATCAAGCAAGAACGGACTTAATTAAGGTGTTGTTCTTTATGTATCGTCCTGCCTTCATACTTAACAATTAGAAAAATAGAATTGTTATTTGTCGATTAAGGGTTAATATAGTTCGATGTTTCTCTATAGTCTTGAGCCAGGTGAGTTTTTTCCTACACAAAATAGGTGTCTTTGCAGAGGTCCGCCTGCCACAAGACTATATAATCAGCCACGCCTGAAGATGAAGAAGTTACTTCAGAAACGTCGCACCAACAAAACTCACCTGGTTCAAGACTACAAAAACCTAGAATTTAACAATTAGCTTGTGATATTTACATTTACTTAAAGCCTTGCGTATACATTACTTATTGACATAATGAACTTCTTTTATTTTAAATATTCCGTATTACTTTATTCGTATATTTAA
Organism: Corallium rubrum; assembly: GCA_964035015.1. Taxonomy (NCBI): domain Eukaryota; kingdom Metazoa; phylum Cnidaria; class Anthozoa; order Scleralcyonacea; family Coralliidae; genus Corallium; species Corallium rubrum. The sequence goes on from OZ035997.1 coordinate 45,421,938, forward strand.
TAAATAGACTGCACTTTTCAACGAGGAACCGAAAGGTCAAAAATGTCGAAAAGTCAAAAATCTTTGAAAAGGACTTTGAGAAAGTCTACCGTTGTCTATTCAGTTATAATTGCACAAATGACGTCAAAACGCGGTAAGAACAAAAGAAATGTCTTACGAAATGCAATCATATAGATCACTGATGTCATTTATACGTTGCGACGTCTTCTGCCCATATTTGTTTCATATAATAAAAATTTAAAATGTTCAATGAAATTCTTGCCGAATTTTTGGGAAAAGAAAAACCCCCACATCAGCTGATTTGTGTGTTTGTTGTCTAATAGTTCATGGGCAAGAAAAAATGCATACCAAATCTACGTTATTGTGTAATTAAACAGTAATATCGAAATCAATATTATTTATGTAGCGATAATTATTTTAACACGCAGGACCTATTAAGAACATTTCGGGAAAATGCTGTATAATTGTTAGATAGAAAAAAGTTTAAACAAACAAACAAACAAACAAACAAACAAACAAACAAACAAACAAACAAACAAACAAACAAACAAACAAACAAACAAACAAACAAACAAACAAACAAACAAACAAACAAACAAACAAACAAACAAACAAACAAACAAACAAACAAACAAACAAACAAACAAACAAACACAATAGGTATGTGCAATCTAAACTCACCGTTTGTGAATTGACTAAAGCCAGTTCAACGTCTGTTGTATTGTTCATGTGCAAATTGCCATAAAACTCACATGGTCGCAGACCTATAATACATAATAGAATGACACAAAGTTAGAAACGTTCACTTCTTTATAACCCTTTAATGGCATTGTTCCCACTTGGCAACTTATAAATATATTTCACGTTGTCTAATGCCAGACCTTTCACTCTATCTAACGGCAGACGATTTTACTCTGTGTAACACCAGACGATTTTACTCTAACGCCAGACTATTTTACCCTGTGTAACAGCAGACGATTTTATTCGTCAAGTAGAGACCTTCTGGCAATCTGGTGGGTAAAGAGTTAACTTCTCTTACGACACCAGACGCACAGAGAAATTATTAAATTAGATGCCATTCGGGTAAAAATCAGGCAACCAATTAAAAGCTGCCATTTGGGAAATTTGAAAGAGTATTGGATATTGGGTCGTTAATTTCTTAGTGATAAATGCGAGACCAACCTGTACTTGTTCGTAGTCTCATAATTGTGTCTAAGCCAACATTACGTTCAATATTTCTTATCAAATCTTGTTTAAATTGCTCTCCATGTGTCATTTCCTACAGCAAACAGTAACAATCAACCTTTAATAATATTTTGACACACTGGGACATTCCAACACAAACTTAATAGTTATAAGATAAAGTTTATAATGTGGTTCCCCACGGTTTCAATAAATTCTAGAAATTCTTTAATACTATATCTCCAATCTTTAATCATTGGATAAATATTGAGTATACATCTTAATGCACAAAACTTATATCGTACACATGTATGAAATATTTGGCAATTAGCTCATTTATTGTTACTTGGGCTACCTGTGGTATGCCGAGTCAAGGTTTCAGCTTGGGTTTTCCCCCTTTTTTGGGTGTCACGATTTTGCATTTTTGCACTTTTTACTTCCGCTACTATTCATACTTCCGGTGAGTTGTTGGCCATGTGATGGAGTGAGGCCGTAAGGCATGTTGTAAGTTCTTTGCTCCTTTTGCTTATGGAGTTGGACAAAAAGTTGAACAGCTTTACCCTTTGATCAAGGTGTTCTTGCACATTGTTGATAGATTTCGAAATAGACTGACTGACTTTGTAGTTTACCAGTGATCAGATGTGGCTGACGATAACTGTCTTAATGTTGACCAATGTGATGCACCACATTCAGCCTTTGATCTGATCTTCCTCGGCCCACGCCCACCATTTCTCGCGCGGTATAGAGCTTCTGCGGAGGAGACCTCCACTACCCGAGTGAACGCCTGACCCAGGCGTCTTGCCACGATTGCAACATCCGCGTTCAAACTATTTGATATGTTTTCTTAATTGTTGTCATTAAAACGCGTATCTCGTTTTGTGAAAATTGTGAACCTAACGCCAAGTGATATGGAGAAGTGATATGATAAGTTGTACGTATACATGTAGTGCACGTGGTACGTTTGCGAGCTTGGTGTAATGTAACTAAATATATATATATATTTGTGAAATTCATTACTAATTCATGAGTTTTGCAGCCAATCCAATTTCAGAAATTACGTCACATGTATACCCCTGTAAACCCCATACAAACTAAAACCAATGATGCTAATTAGTTGCAACCACTAGTGGATGTATACTCTTCTGATACAACCACTAGTGCTTGTAACTAATTAGCATCTCAATATCCCAAAGGGATTTTTACTATTTATTCATTTCACAAGTTGTTTACAACACTCGCGTCCTTGTTGTATTGAATATACAATCACTCGCCTTCGGCTCGTGATTGTATATTCAATACAACACGGCCGCTCGTGTTGTAAACATTATATATATAAATATATATATATATATATATATATATATATATATATATATATATATTATATATATAATTGCCAACACCGACCTCTCGTTACATTTAATTGTTTTCAAAAGGTTATTTTATACAAGCCTGTGACGTAATGAATGTGACGTAATTGTTGCTACACCTAATTTTTCATACTCTAAAACTCATCCAAATTGGCAAATAAAAGTCCTAAATTTGAACAATTGTATTTCAAGCAACCAGTTGCTGTCCCGACAACTCGACAAGTTGAGCATTTTTACGTTAGTAAAGTGTTTTCAGCTTGAAGTTGTTAAAGTTTTAGTTATTTTTGCTGTACAAGCTGTCGTAAGCAGTTTTATTATATGGCAGGGTTTGATTTCCAGTCCGTACGCAAACCGACGCACGCTGATTGGTTCCGGAAAGGTCGGGATTTTGCGATATTGACCTCGGGGTCAATACGCTTTTTTCTCGGCCCTGTAAGTTTTGGCGAGAAGATTTCTGAGTTGATTTGAATACAAATAAAAGAGTACTGGGTATCTTTATTCAAATATTCTGAACAATAAAATGTGTTGGAACATTACTGCTGGTTTTCTTTAAAGCTGCTTATCGAAAAATACGACAAATAAAAGCCGAACTGGTGTAAACAAGAAGGCCAAGAAGCGCCACGTACAAAAGTTAACAGGTAGTAAGGTAAACAGCTTGCTCCGAAGGCGAAAACAACGCTCGGACTTAAAAATAAAATGAACCAATAGCCATATAATAAATTCCTTATTAACCTCGTTTGCTCGGTCTGTACGGGAAAGTATTTTCCTCGGTTTTATCGCACAAACCTCGCTCCTTCGTCGCCTGGTCTGTACGAAAACCTCAGGCAAATACTTTCCCGTGCAGACCGCGCACTCGGTTAATAAGTCCTTAAAACTCAAAAAGCTCTGAGCTCCAGACAGGTCCCGAACCCACAACCTTCCGAGTACTAGCTGGACGCTCTAACCATTGAGCCACTGAAACTCAGATGACAGACCGAAGTTGTTTACGATATTTGTACCTTGGAAACAAGTCAAACCGTACGCATAAAAAAGTTAAAATATCGGCAATACCACACATTTTAAATAGCCACAATGTCCAGAAATAGAAATCAAGTTAAGGTAAAGTGCTTACGACATAAACCAGGAGAGTATATGTGATGCACGGCTGCCGGAATGCTTTTAGCTTCTAGGAAACAAGCACGAAGCGTTAAGATATTTGAGAACGAATCTGACCTTGAAAAACGAATATTTGTATAGTTGTCCGCCACTGATAGAAGTCAATGCACCAATCGTTGCGACGTCAATGTAAGCATTTGGAAAGAGGAACAAGTCAACAGCCACACCAGCCTCAACACAACTCTTTGCTAGTGTCTCGTAAAAGTTCGTCTGAGGACAAAGGATCGTCTAAAATAACAAGGAAAGTGGAGTATAATTTTAGAAACCAAATGCTTCTGTGTATCTACTGGAATAAACTTTAGATTCATCAGCATGAATGGTTACTCTATGATATACGACACCATATGATCTGATGCGACGTGAGGTGTTGGGTTGCAATGGGTTGTGAGGTGATGTGAGATCAGGTGATGTGATGGGATGTGAGGTGATGTATGGGATGGGATGAGATGTGAGGTAGGGTGATAGAATGAAATGAGGTGGAATGGGAAGTGAAGTGAAGTGAAGTGAAGTGAAGTGAAGTGAAGTGAAGTGAAGTGAAGTGAAGTGAAGTGAAGTGAAGTGAAGTGAAGTGAAGTGAAGTGAGGTAAGGTAATGTGATGTGTGAAATGAGATAGGATAAGAGGTGAGGTAAGGTAAGGTGATTTACCATATACCTTGCAGGTGAATAGTGCTTTTCACGCAATATGATTAGTTCCTCTAGCTCGGGATATCCTGCACTATTCACCTGCGTGCAAAACAAAATGGCGGCCAGTTTTGCTTTGTTTATGGAAGCAGTAGAATAATGAAAAAACTCAACAAAATTAAGTAGAAGAGTGTCCACAGGTATGTTTCTTTAAAACTTTCTAGCCATTAATATATTTGGAAGTTGTAAAAAACTGTTTTGTCGACAAATATCGACCACGCCAAGTGCTAGAAGCCCTGTCTTATAGTGTCTTGCATGAAAATACCGAAAAGTATAAGAATGTTAAACTTGTTATTTCATTTACGAGGTATATGTGTCTATGGGAATAATGTAATATTTACCTCAGTGAATATCCAGCACTATTCACCTCCATTTCGGCGAATAATTGTTAAGGAATGGAATGGAATGGAATGTGATGTGATGTGATGTGATGTGATGTAAGGTGATGTGATGTGATATGATGTGATGTGATGTGATGTGATGTGATGTGATGTGATGTGATGTGATGTGATGTGATGTGATGTGATGTGATGTGATGTGATGTGATGTGATGTGATGTGAGGTGAGGTGAGGTGATGTATGGAATGCAATGTAATGTAATGTGATGTAATGTAATGTAATGTAATGTAATGTAATGTAATGTAATGTAATGTAATGTAATGTAATGTAATGTAATGTAATGTAATGTAATGTAATGTAATGTAATGCAATGAAATGTGCTGTACTGTACTGTACTGTACTGTACTGTACTGTACTGCAATGCAATGCAATGCAATGCAATGTAATGTAATGTAATGTAATGTAATGTAATGTAATGTAATGTAATGTAATGTAATGTAATGTAATGTAATGTAATGTAATGTAATGTAATGTAATGTAATGTAATGTAATGTAATGTAATGTAATGTAATGTAATGTAATGTAATGTAATGTAATGTAATGTAATGTAATGTAATGTAAGGTAGAAGCAGCTAGAAAATCTCGGGAAATTTGTGGGCATACTCAATAGGCATAGTTCTTAACTGTACCTTTTCTTTCTCTGTCGCTAGCAATTTTCTGTCCTCCCTATTTTTCAATTTTCCAGGAGCTTCTGATATCGGCAATGACGTGTGGAATAACAGTAATTTCCCTGCTATACCTGCAGACTGAAGATAAATAAGAATGTAATGCTTAGAGTTATAGATTAGCCAACTTACATGTAACATGACACGAAATCAATACTATAGCCTCCTCTCTGCATGTTGGCGCTTTAAATACTAAGTAACAAGCAACGCTCCAATTAAAAGTCATTTTAAAGAGCCGGAATTTAAATATCTATTCAGAATTACTTTTAATGCATCCAGTCCAGCTTGAACGACAGGTGCCAGAACAATTTCAGTATCTCTGGTTTCAGCAAAAATAGCAGGAATCTGCTCCATTAAACTATATAAAAACATACAAATCACAGATCTTACTTGAGCACTGACTAAAAATTAAAGTTCCTATATTAAGCCTGGCATACACGAGAGAAAATTTCCGAAACAAGTTACCGAAACACGGTTTCCGAAACAAACGTTCCCTGATTAGAACACTATTCTATTTTTTGAAACAAGTTTCGGAAACTTTTTCTAAAATGTGTTTCGGAAACTTGTTTCAGTGTATGCCGGACCTAATAACCATCTTTTTGAGCTCGCAGCACAACAATCTAGTTCGCTCGAATGGGCTTAAACAATTTATCATGCAGAGAACAAAGATATAATATATGAAAAGACATGCACTATCCAAGTATTCAGCTAGATCTCAAGTTCTGACAGATTCCACTTATACGACCTGTGAAAGTATATACAACTACCAAAATAGGAACATTTTCTTTTTCGTGAAAATATTTCAATTGATTTAAAAGAAAACAACCACGCCAATCAACATTACAAATTTCATTTTAAAATACATACTGATAGCTTGATTGGCAGATGGAACATAGAGTCGACCAATGCGACGATTACTCACATTTTCTGAAACGTTTAAGCCACGTCAATGAGACAACTTTTAATAAGTGAAGTTGGAACATGTTTTACGAGTGTGTTTCGGGACGTGATCGAGTTTGAAGGAGATTTCTAGGGTCAGATTGCGCTCATTTCCCCAATCCAATGTTCAACAGCAAGCTGTAGGTCATTTAACAAATAAAACATAAAGCTCCGTGCATATGTACTCTTATAAAGGTTCGTTTGACGTCATTTGAACACGAAAGAATTTGAGTAGAGGCACGAGGCGATAGTCGAGTGCCTTTACACTTCTTTCGTGTTCAAATGACGTCAAACGAACGTTTATAAAGGTATACAGTTAAAAGCTTCTAGGACAGCGTCGGCCACGGTTGAAATCCAAATATTACCAGGGTTAAGTCACGTTGGCCTGAAAAACAGAGAAAAATCTTCTCGACGTTTCGAGCAAAGGCCCTTCGTCAGGAGAAATTATAAAGGTACATATGGAGCGGTATGTTATATTTGTTTTATAAAATAAGAAGGGAAAAAAACAAGTTAAAAGTTGGACAGTTTTGAAATTTCGCTGGATTTTCCGGCCAGCTGACGCTTTTTTACGCCATTCCACGCCACGTCATTCATGATCTTCACACTCTTACAAATGCACAGAGCGCAGCCAATCAGAGCGTGCGTAGAGGACACCTTATTTTATAATAAGCAATGATGCATGTAACATACCTTTCAATTACAACTTTTGCTTCTTTTGCGTTAACAAGGAAGCCATCAAGCAATGGAACAAATACATCATTCACATCCGAAACTATCATCATCTGCGGTTGAGACAAGTTGGACTACAACATAAATAACAATCACGTGTCAGAATAATAGGTAATCAATAATAGCGTTGGAAAAATGAAAAACAATGGTTTTATTTTATAATGATGACCTACAGGTTTATCATTATTTTTTGAAATGTTACATGAAGTTACATGTAAGGTGTACGATAACAGATTTAAATTGTATAAATCGATCCTAATTGAAACAAAACAGTAAAATACAAAGCAAAACTAACATACAAGATGTAGCTTTGCGACAGCGAGGGCCGCAGAGGTACAGCTAATAGGGCGATTACGAAATGACGACGGGAACGTCGACGCGGATCGGACCATCCGAGCAAGGAAAATGCACGCCATTGCGTTGATGTTGTCCCTAAAGCTACGGTTACACACACCGATTTATGTCGCCAATTTGTGTCGCAAGGTATCGCGAGATAAATCGGTCACTTGGCTACACACATCAATTTGTGTTGAAGAAAAATGAAGTATAAAAATAAACCAAGGATGCTTGAACAGAAGAAATTTGGCATGATTGCAACACAAATCGGCGACAGGTATGTTTCACTTGTCGATTTGTGCGGCGTTGCAGATTTTCGTTGCAAGTTTTTGATAAGGGTTTTTGATCCCTTATCAAAAACTTGCAATGCTTCTGCAACGCATAAATCGGCGTCGACTGGGTATGTTACACACACCGATTTATCTCGCAATGCCGTTGCGACACAAATTGGCGATATGAATCGGTGTGTGTAACCGTAGCTTAAAGTTTGATGATTAAGAAGTTGCCAAAAAGGCGAAAATGTGGAAGAGGAAGAAAGTATACAAAAATGCTGTGACAAGCTTTAAACTAATTCAAAATAGCATTTTACTGGAAATTGGCGAACCTATATACAGTACTGTACATGCATGGTAAAAAACAAAAAACTTTACCATGCAAAACCAATCATCATTCTCATGTCTATATACCGCGAACCTCTTTTTAAAACAAAGATGAAAGGCTTCGGTATGTTGACTTCCTACAGCTGAAAGGACCCATAATTTCCACCGCGCCGTCGAAAACGCCAAAACAGGCAAAATGAAGTCGGGGACGCAACAACCAGAGAATCAATTATACTGCATGTTGTTATGCGCAGTAAAGCCTCGCAGGAATCGGTTGACGTCGCGTCGACGTTGCTGTCGTCATTTCGTAACCTGTATGCTTAATAATGAATGTAACCACCAACTTACCTTTACGTTGTAAAAGTGCAAAGAGGAATTATACGTAACAAATCCAACTTTGACAGATGACTCATTTTCACCATGCATCCTTAGAAAAAGAAGACAATGTTGCTTCATCTAAACACCAGATATAGCTTGCTTCTAGTGCGCAGTTAAATATCTCATTTTGACGAATATTAAATTTAGCTAAATTGTGTAGATGTCAGACTTTTAACATGTTAGCCTGTCAGAATTTTATATACACATGCATATGGACACACATACAGGCGCACGCAAATGGACACAGCACATGCACGCACGTAGACGCATACATACCACATGCACATGCACATGCATGCACACAACACAACACAACACAACACAACACAACACAACACAACACAACACAACACAACACATGCACGCACAACACGTGTACGCACACGCAACACATACACGCACGCACAACACATGAAAGCGCACGCACGAACAACACATGTACGCGCACGCGCACAAAACACATGCACACACATTTCACGCACGCACGCACACACAACACGTGTACGCGCACGCACACACGCAACACGCGCACGCACACACGCACACACGCACGCACGCACACACGCACGCACGCACACACACACACACACACACACACACACACACACACACACACACAACACATGCACGCACGCACATGCACGCGCAAAACATGTACACACGCGCACACAACACATGCACGCACGCACATGCACGCGCAAAACATGTATGCACACGCGCACACAACACATGCACGCACGCACGCACGCACGCACAACACATGCACGCACATGCAAGCTGCACACAACACATGTATATATACGAGAGTTTTGGCAATTAGTCAATTACGAGCGTGCATGAAATACCAATTTTGTGAATTTATAAAACAAAAATATCACAGCAATAAACGTAGAGCAAGAACGCTCTTTTAAAGGTAAACCTTACTTTGGTAATTTTTCAAGTAGCGCTGGAAGTTCTCGGACCAACATTCGCAGCATTCCACACTGGATACTTTGATAGGATGCCTCAATCATAAAGATGTATGCAGGTGGTTCAGGAATTTTCTGGTTCTGGAAAGTCAAGAAAAGTATCCTTTTTACTTTCACGAGCATATTAGCCAGTGAACAATATTGTCCAACAACGTAATTATTGTTTATTATTAGTGTTGTCAGCTTGAGTTGGTAAAGTTTTTTCCGTATGCTTTTGCTGTACAAGCTGTCAGTGGTTCAATGGTGAGAGCGTCCGGCTGACATTCGAAAGGTTGTGGTCCCGTGTGTAGCTCAGAGGGGTTTTTTCTCTGAGTTTAACTTACGACAGCTTCTACAGCAAAAACATAAGAAAAAAAACATAATTATTGTTCAACAACAGTTACAATACACTTAAAGTGCCTATGCAACGAAATTTTCAAGTTGGAGAAAACAACATTAAAGTAACGTTTGAGATTACTTCTTTCGATTGTGAAAGTTTCAGGGCAAATAATTAAAGAAGTATGTTTGTTTAGTGTTTGGAAAACGGGCTTTTGGCCCAAAAAGTTGAGACATATTTTATTCCACAACTGACATCACTAGGTTCTACATGAATTCTTATTGTTATCGAACAGACTGTTCAAAACACTCTTTAGAAAACTAAACTCTCGTGGGAAAGTGTTCACAATGGTGTGTAAAATTTATTCATACCGAGTTATTTGTTTTAAAATATACATAGTCGAAGCCGTATCCAACATTCCAATTTAGTCGTCTTACGAGTAATTAAGAATATACTGTCGGTTTGATAACTAAAACATGTTCGTGAATAGTTCACTTATGAAATTCGAAGTTTCTAACCACATAATCCCTTTATTTTCTCGTTATGTACACGCCTTTGCGGCAAGAGTTTAGGCAATCAGAATTTGGGGTATGGGTCGAGTGATGACATTAGTTGTGCAACTATGCCAACAATTTTAATGATGTCTCAATTTTTAGTGGGAAAAGCACGGTCTTCAAACACTATTTCCATTTAATTGTTCGTGCTAAAACGTTCAGAGTCAAAAGAAGCGATATCAAACATTACTTTAATGTTATTATCTCCAACTTGGAAATTTCGTTGCATATGCACTTTAAAAGACTCAGATTTAGAGTGGAAAGGACTCGAAAGGGGTTGACTCGGAATTGTACTGACAGACTTGGACCCGGATCAGGTAGACTTGACTACAACAATGGTAAGTTGTCTGTAGTCAGTCAATGTTGTCTTTGTAGTCAGTCAATGTTGTCTTTGGTTTGTCGTTCAATATTAGCCAGCTATGTCAATATGGGGCTAAAACCTTGGTAATAGTAAGTAATTTCGTTCATTATTCCATTGTTACATACAACACAACAATACTGTATGCTACCGCATACCACCGCACACATTACCTTGCAGTAGTCTGCCGTTGCTGCAAATTCATAAGACCCTAAACAAAGCTCAGGTCGTTGGTAAATATCTACTCTCAGTCCTTGATGATCTAAGTGTGAGAAGTACTCTTGTGGAACTAGGAAAAGAACAACACAAACAATACAATTTTGACAAAACGGTAATCTCCTTGAAAAATCGAGTAAAATCAATATTACAATTTAAAAAATTCTTTTCAACAGGTCTTTACTGATGTGAATAGTTATAAACTATCGCCTGCAAGCAACACAATTTGTTGGAAATCAGTTACTACAGTACAGTACAGTACAGTACAGTACAGTACAGTACAGTACAGTACAGTACAGTACAGTACAGTACAGTACAGTACAGTACAGTACAGCGCAGCGCAGCGCAGTGCAGTGCAGTGCAGTGCAGTGCAGTGCAGTGCAGTGCAGTGCAGTGCAGTGCAGTGCAGTACAGTACAGTACATGGCTTATAAGAAAAAAGCATTATAAAAAATATTTATCTTCTCAAGTACTCAAAACACAACAGAACTATAATTTGATATTGTGAGAAAACTTTCATTCTTTTTGTGTTCAATATCTAACTCGCTAAAAAAATTGCAGCCGAAAATTTGAATATAAAGCTTTTAGCTAAACATAGTCTCTTTTATAGTTCACACTCGTAAATCCTCATGTTTTAATCAGTGAATAATACAGAGTGAAAACCGTCCACATACCTTCTGAGGAATAGTTACATATATTACACAAGAACCGTCTTCCACCATCAAGAAACTGCATGAAAGGGTTCATATATGCTTTACAGCGGTTACATCTCACAGGACCGTTAGCACCATGGTCAACCAACTGTAAAGGACTCTGAAATATATCAATTATGGCCGATAATTACTGCTTGGCCTAATGAACAATAATAGATATAGATTTTGTTCGAATGAGGCAAAAACTGAGGCTGTTAAAAACTTTAAAGGTCTTTTATTATCTAAGCTTTGTCTTCAACGACATCATCAGATTTTTTAACAGCCGCAGTTTTGGCCTCGTTCCAACAAAGCCTATATCTATTAATCTTAATAAGCTGCTGAAGGACAAGTTTCTACGACTAATGAACAATATTATTTCTATTATTGCATTTGTTAGGTATGCTTCAGTGTTGGTAAATTACTTCGATGCATAATTGTTAATTATTACGAAGCAAGTACTTGACTGGCGGCTAATCACTTTAGATTGTTTTCAGCGCAGTTGCGTTGCCGTATTTCCGGTTTTCCCAATGTCACTTTTGTAATTCCGTTTAATTTCGTTCAATTTTCTTTTTCTTTTTCTTTGTTTTTTATTATATTTTTAGGGTTAGGATTGTAGGTTTACAACTTGTAGTGTGTTGGTTCGGACCTCTCGCACGCCGTTTATTTTCAACTTTTTCTTCGACAGTAAGGTTTTCATTCAGCGTCTTTTTTCTTAACTTTCTCAGAGTTAGGATAATACTTAAAGTGCCTATGAAACGAAATTTAAGTTTGTCTTATTTGAAATAAACACTTAAAATTATAGAGTAACATCTTAGCAGTTTTTCGTTTCCTTGCTTCGTTCTTGGGATATTTTAGTTTGTTTGATATGCAAATTAAACATTTTGACGTCACACGAACACCGCTGCCAAACGTTTAGCGCATGTGCGACGTCCGAGCTCGTCCTTGGGAAAAGAGCGGGAAAACAGCGGGAAAACACTGGACTGGTAAGAGAGTCCGACACAAAAGTTAAAATTATAAGCATACCACCAAAACGTTAAGGTAGGTAATTTGTGCATGGCTTCCTTGTCAATATTGTGACATATTCTGAATTTACCCCTTCGTAATTTTCTTTACCTTTTTTTAAAACACAAATGAATACTCGAGTCTTACTTAGTCTTCACTGTCTGGTTGTTGGCGCTACGGCTAGTTCCCACTTCTCTTGCAATGTTTACTCAGCAAATTCACGCATGCGCAAACGTTTGGCAGCGGTGTTCGTCACACGTCCATGAGTTATCGAGAAAGTTATATATCTTTGCCATTATCAAATATAATATTAAAACAACTTGAAGATCTACATGTTTAGTGTTGTGGGCAAAACATATCCACATGCTTCATTCAAATTAATTTGGTTTGATAATAGAAAAGATATCTAACCTTCTCCGATAGCTCATTATGCACTTACGACGTCAAAATGTTTAATTTGCATATCAAACAAACTAAAATATCTCAAGAACAAAGCAAGGAAATGAAAAACGGCAAAAATGTTACTCCATAATTTTAAGTGTTCTTTTAAATAAGATAAACTTTCATAGGCACTTTAAGGGATTAGGGACAGCATTTTGACAAACGAAGGCTCTGGGATAATCCTTCACCGGGAAGTATTTTGATTGGCTAGTTACAGGCGGCTTCTTTTTTTGTGGTAACACGGTTTTCTGTTTCCGCGTGATGGATTATCCCAGAGCCTTCGTTTGTGCGCGGCAAAGGCTCTGGGTACGAGAATGCATTCTGATATAGCTACATAAACTCGCTCCCAGGCTCTTCTCCGTATTTCGACCGTTTGAGTTTGAATACTAAGTAAGAGCTGACAAACAACCTACCCGCCTCCGGGCAACGTAATGGTCTCATCCCAACTGCTATAATCTTCCCTTACATTCACTGTTAGGCTGTAGTTGTCGGCTGCCGGTCAAATAGACCTGTTTTCACGTTTAAAATCTAATCCTAATCCTAACCCCAACCCTAAACTTAACCCTAACCATGCACTCACTACACCACTCTACCCAACTTAAAAACAAAAATTGATTTTAATACTTTGTTTTATTATAACTTACTTTAACTCTGTTCAAAGTTACTTTCGGAATTTCGACCTTTTAAGTACATTAAGAGTAACGGTTACCTTACCTAACGTCGGTTAAGTCTGTAGTGGTTCTTTGGAGTTTCGATAATAATTACAGTACTTGCTGTACAAAAACCAACGCTGTAAAGTTTCCGCTTAGCAGATCTTTGTTTTCTCAATTGAATAAAAGCTTTCAAAGAATTACGTGTGTTTTCTTTTAAAAATGTTATTAATAATTTTATAAGCTATTTCTCAAACGTTGGACTATCCATTGTACCGTACCTCTTCTCCTGGAATTTCAGCAAATGGAGACACAGCAACTGCAAAGGGAACGCCAGATGCCTTCAGAACATCTTGATTGGTAGGAACATTGTACAGGGTGGAGCGCATATATCTTGGACTACAATTCCCTACAAGTAAACCAGATGAGTCACAATGATCAATTGGACCAAATTACTATATAGACGTTTTTCATAAAAAAACCCGGCCAACACAAAGCGAGGCTCGTTAGTCTTTTTTCAAATACTTCAATTGTCGCCAACGATTTTTTTCTAGGTAAGCTTTGCTATCCTGCTAGAGAGCAATAACTGATAGTCTGCTACTGACGGCTGATAACTACTCCCGACTGCTCCGGAAAGGCAAACGTGTCTCACCGTGACTGCCAATGCTGTGCATTTGTTGCATGTTAGCCAGCTGTTTTGCTGCACATAAATACCCTCCTCATCAACACTCTGCTTGATCAATTATAACGTTCTGAGACTCTAAATAATGGTTTAAGTGAATTTTAAAGTGTTTTTATTTCGAATCTTTCTCGCTACAGCACTGTACATGTAAACCTTCCTCAGGGATGGTAACTACTTTTCTTCATAACGTACTTCCTCTATACGGGTACTAACTTTTCCCGTTAAATTCCTTACAGGATGAAATGGTTTAGTTCAAGGAATATGGAAAATCTTCTATTCAATTTTATCTAGAAGTACTTTCCGTATGAGAACGTATAGCGTTCTTATTAACTCAATATCTTATTATGTTCCAGAGATATTCAGGTTTTTGTAACATGCAAATGAGATACCTAATGGCTTATGATATCATCTATTCCACACAGGTCAAACAAATTTCTCCAAGTCCATTCGTATTAGAACAGCTGCAAAGTTTCAGCACAATCTACCTATTATTTCCGTAGATATTCCTCCTTTACGGAATTAGTGGAGTAGATGACGTCATAAGGTATCTTATTTGCATTTTTTTGAAACCAAACTATCTTTGGAACAAGATAAGAAATTGAACAAACGAAGAGGCTATTCTTCTTTATTTTAAAAACACTTCTAAATAAGATCAAAATTGATAATAGACAATTTATATATAGATACTGACCCTTTTATTTCTTATTTTTATGAAATGCTCATTTCCCTCGCTCCTTCCTCCCTAGTCCCCCTCCCCCTCTTCCTATCTGCCTCCTCCGCAGGCATCATGGACAGGTCACACACGCCGAATTTAGGGCCTGCAAGATCCTGTAAAAAATTAGGCAAAACTTGGCATGGAATAAATTTGCATAATTAACTACCATTGTCAATAGCCATGGCTATTTTCGAAGATTTTGAAGGCCATTGAAGACTTGTGACATACGAATCCTAGCTGAAAAATGAAGGAATTGTTGAAAAAAGCAATTACGGTTTAACTTTGTCAACTTTCGGCCAGAATAATCAACGAAAAATTAAATGCACTTCAGTCTACCCAGAGACTCTTGGGTTTATACTTTTTCGGTTTCCACAACAACTGAAACTTGAATTACGCTACACTATAGCCTACAATTTAACAAAATTAAATCTCATTAACTCTTGGTCACTAAGTTGAGAGTCTTTGATAGCTAGATAAACCCAAAAAAAACAATAAGAAAAACCTGTACTTTCCTGATCGTCGAATTTGCTTTTGTTCGGCAGATATTTTTTCCTTCAATTCCTTTTTGTCGCTAAAAATATTATTGTCGCTAAAAATATTATCGGTAATTCTAAAACATATTGGTTTCTTCATTGTCATGATCTGTAAGAAAGTTTAGACCGAATTTCCTGGTGGGTCACAGTGTTAAAAAGAACTTGGACGTATGTTTGTCAAACAGCGGCCGGAAAAATTTTGCAGGCCCTCTCAAAACTATCGCCTCTAGGGCCGAGTCACTGTGGCCTAGTCTCGCTGTGCACAATGGGATCAGTCACCATTTTGTTTACAGGATCTGGCAGGCCCTCTCAAAAGTGTGACCTGTCCATGATGCAATGAGGGCCTGCGGAGGAGGCAGTCTTCCTATCCTCAGTCAACGCCACTGCCAAACGTTTTGCGCATGTGCGACGTCCGAGCTCGTCCTCGGAAAAAGAGCGGGAAAACACTGAAATATTTGGACTGGTCCGAGAGTCCGACACAAGAGTTAAAATTATAAGCATACCACCAAAAAGATAAGGTAGGTAATTTGTGCAGGGCTTCTTTGTCAATATTGTAACATATTCTGAATTTACCCCTGCATAATTTTCTTTACCCTTTTTTAAAAACACAAATGAATAGTCGAGTCTTACTTAGTCTTCGCTGTCTGGTTGTTGTCGCCACGGCTAGTTCCCACTTTTCTTGCAATGTTTACTCCAGCAAATTCACGCATGCGCAAACGTTTGGCAGCAGTGTTTCCTCAGTCTCCTTCTCCCTCTCCTTCTCTCCTCCAGTTCCCCTCCCCCTGAAGCAATGTGTGAAGCATACCGAAATCTTAAATTCCGCAACATATTTTTGTTTCGTTTTCAAATCTATTTAGTTGTTGAAGATTGCACAATTCTCCAGAAAGTAGTCTTAATAATAAGCTGAATTTTCAAATAACTAGAAACAGAAAGTAAACTAACCATCGTCGCGAATAACACATTTAGTAGTAATCAAAGGTGGCACCCTCCCTCGGACGCTGGTGTTGAATGACGTGTCTTTGAAGTTGTCTTGGTCGTCTTTCATGACTTGGATCTAACAAAAGTAAATACAGCTGCCTGTTATCATTCTTAGAAATATTCTGTGACATGAACGTACTGTTTAAGCCGTTCATGCGCATCGTTGTTACGGAACAACTTTATTTTTTTACTCTGTCTAACGCCAGACGATTTTACTCGTCAAGGGGAGAAGTCCACTGATCTCTATATAAACTGGATGGGCCATTGGCTATGGCCAGCAGTCAAACATTTCGTGCCAGTCGCCGCCATCTTACGTAGTGGAACATATGACGCATTGCGGCCTTTGAACTTGTTGTCAATCCCAAAGTTGACTAGCATAAGCAATCTTGACGTCAGCACGGTCAGATTATCTGGGGGAGTTGGAAAAGCCGTAAAGCAAACAACAGATGCCGGTTCGTTTACTTTTCGGCTGTTTAACAACAAATACAGTCCAAAGATGGCAAGTACACAACACGAAATATTGTTAAGGCATTAAGATTACTATAAAAGGTACAATTTAAGACTTGGAATTGAATTCTTTGCAGATTTTATAGTCTGTTTTTCAGTTTATATTATCGCGAAGTTTCTTCGTTGTCGGCACTGAAGAAAAACAACGAAATTTAGTAATAGAAACAAATATAAGAAATTCGCGTCTTAAACCTTACTGAGTACTTCTTGTGTCATTACATTCGTTTAAATTTTCTTAAAATAACTTTTTTTGTCTGTTTTCAATCTACGAAAGCTTTTGAACTTCAGTGACGGCCATCTTGAGTAGTGGTCACGTCATCATACAACTGGCACGCAAAATCCGCGGCCTCATGCTCCATCCAGTTTATATAAAGATCAGTGGAGAAGTCTCGCGGAAAGCCACCCATGAAAGGGTTATATACACTGTCGATTAAACACACTGTTGTTTAACCCTTTCATACTAGGCAGTTGCGATATATCGATATTTTCGATAAATATCGATATTTCAAAAATATCGATATTCGATATTCGATTTTTCGCATACCGAAAATATCGAAAGTTGTAACTAAACAACTTAATCTCCGATTATTCGGCAATTATTGTTTTCACCGGTGAAGTTTAGACAACGTGTGTATGGCGGCAATTGAGAATTTATGATACAAGTGCGTAGGCAATTGAAATTAAAAGCGAAAACAGAGAAACTGTGACCACAGAAGATCACCAAGCAGCGGCATTGAACGCTTGAAAACAATAGTTTTGTGATGACTCATAAAGATGGAATTCGCAATAATTTGAATAATAATGTTAATGACGCGTAGGTTGTGACATTGAAACCATGTGCGAGTTGGATGCAGTCAAAGAGACCCTTCTAAAAGATGCAGTTTTTCTCAAGATGCCTGAAGAGAGTCAAGAGACCGTAGAGGAACCCAGTAACCAGCCACCGCCAAGTAAGAAAGCCAAGAAGACCCTTGGCTCTCTCACAAGTATGAGGAAGATCAAACAGTCGCCGTTGCCAGCCCAGTCACCACGAGATCGCGTAGCAAACGAAATTGCCCGATATTTGCAATTTCCGACGATCGATGGAGATGACGACCCACTCCAGTGGTGGAAATTCCATGAGAATGATTTTCCTCTCCTGTCGCAGTATGTCCGACGATATCTGGCGATTCCGGCGAGCAGTGCTCCAACTGAAAGACTTTTTAGCAAAGCGGGACAGATAGTTACGGCAAAGCGAGTATACCTCAAGCCAAGCCAAGCAAACATGTTAGTGTTTCTCGCAGAAAATTTATAAACATTATATACATTAAACAATCGTACTGTGAAACCATTAGGCTTGTAAATATATCTTTAAACTTTCATAAACGGATAAACCGTTGTTAATAAATCTTTGACACGTACCATGACTGGTTTCATGCACTTCTTTTTAACTGTTTGTGATGCGTATACATGCAAGTTGACTAAATTACGTTTTCTCATTTGCATAATTCGATATAGTCGATATTATCGATATATCGATTTTTTTCAATATCGCAACTGCCTATTTCATACACGCATGGCTTCTCGAGACTTCTCCAGTCCCTTTGACGAGTAAAATCTTATGACGTTAGAGTAAAAAGATAAAGTTGTCCTACAACAACAATGCGTACGAAAGGGTTAAAAATTTATTGACCGAACGAAAGGTCTTTACGCAAAACTTTCGGTACAGACCGATTGACGAAGGAGCGAGGTTTGTGCAAAAGACCAAGGGCAAGATAATTTTCCCGTAATAAGGTTATTCTTATATAGCCAATGTTTTTTTAAGTTTTATTTGAGTGTCAAGTATACAAGTCGAAAAACCAAAGTAGCCGACTTTCAACGAAGACTTCATAGTTTTGTTTACCACTCACGAACCAATCAAATCGCAGGAAAGTCGCGTAAAGACCGCTCACGTGACAAAGTCATATAATAAGGTGTAGGCCAGGAGGCGATAGCCAAGATACACACCTGATAAAACACAAACTGCATGCGAGCTTAATAAACGGCTTCAGAAACGAACCATTTTGTAACTTCATTGACGTAAAAATTTTGAAGATTGACCTTGTGCAAAAAATTTTGAAGATTGACCTTGTGCAAAAATCCAGCAAAAAATTTTCCGAAAAAGGCAAGCGTATGTTTATTACATATAAAGAATAAAGACACTCATTAAACATAGATTTCCTTTGTTTTTCCTTCACGAATTAGTGATTTTTGAAGTAGATTTAAGTAAACAAAAGTAATGATTTGAGTAATATATAGTTTAGCTTACGGGACTTGGTATCTGATCAGGATCAATCCTTCTTGATTGCTGCGACATTGGAGAGCTCATCGGCATTCCACTGGGTGATGGTCGTGTTGAACCTGGGCCATAGCCAGGTATTGCCTGAGAAGACTAAAAAGGATCACAACAAATTATATACAAAGAAACAACTTATACATACATAAGGAATTAACTACTGTTATACATACGGAACAAAATTGTATATAAAAAAATAAAAAATGAATTTAGACTGCATAAGAAACCGAATTTTACATATTACAAGAGTAAGCAAAATCAAATTGGGGGAAGAGGAAAGTAAAAGGCACTTATATCTCATTGAATTGCTTTCAAAAAGAGTACATCAACTTGTCAAACCTTGTTTTGTGCGAGTTAAACATTTATTGAACATGGGTTTTTTTGTCGAGGCTTTTCTCTCTGTTTTTCTCTCATTTCATGCGTAAAAGAAATATAACTATTCATCTCTGACCTCATAACCTCGTGTTTTACGATTGCTCGCGCGCCTACCCCTTACCAGAATTAACGGAAGCCTCTGCGGAGGAGAGAGCGTCGTAACTAATCAGAACACCAGACACCTCAAGACAAAAAAATATGATGTTTATCGGCGGCCAATAAGAAGTCGGAGCATGTCGCTCCCAGCGAACTCCAGTTTGCGGTTTGGTGTTAGTGAGGAGAGCAAGCATTTCGCCTCATGTCTTGATGGTTATTTTATACCTTTTAGTTTTACGTGAATCTTTGTTCTAATTTCAGATGTTACGTGGATAAATAAATTACGATTAATTGATTGATTGATTGATTGATTAATTGATTGATTGATAGCTCGCCGTTTGACGTATGAACGTCAGGCTTAATACATGTCAAGACAATTAGATTGACATTCGTACCATTTTACCGCTAACGTCTGAACCGCTGCCCAACGTCTGAGGTTACACGTTTGCGGTTTCAGGTACACGTCTTCGACGGCAAAAGGTCGGTTTTCACGTAAGTCATTTACCTGGAATTTGCACTATCTCACGTATAAATGCTTCTAGTGTATACATGCAATTTAAGAATTTTTCTTTGATTTGTTACGAATTTTAAGAGCAAGAAGCAAAGCTTTTTGAGGTTTCAATCTAAACTGTCTTAACTTCTACCAGTGTATCCTGTAAACAGAGAGGGAAAGGCTGCATACATGTACATACAGGCTAGCAAAGCATAAGATAAGAGCGACAAAGAAAACTCGAGTAATAAAATTAATTCTGCCGTTTGTCAGAGCTCGAAGGCGGTTTTCCACTAGGTGACATTTGTCGACCGACTCGACATTTTTCTTTTGTCTTGGCTAATTAGTTCCACTCGAGAGCTTGCGAGACAAAAGAAAATGTCGCTTCGCGCGACATTTTTCGCCTAGTGGAAAACCGCCTTAAACCCTCTTTCAAGGAAATTTTCTAATTAATAAACCAAATACATGTCTTATAGTCTATAAAAGATCTTTTATTTAAAATTTTAACTTTTTAACTTAAATTGGTTCTTTTTACCCTCAACAGTATGACGAAGTGTGTTAGAAACGAAGACTTACCGGAGCGTTTGGAGCCCCCATCGGAGGCATTGGTCCGGTTAAATTCATGGGTGATGCACCAGGTTGGGGAGGGTAGCTGCGTTGTCCAGGAGAACGAGGCATTTGTGAAGCACCAGGATTAGCCATTGAAAATGGTTGAGAATGCGATGATGGTGGAACACCTTGACCAGCTGAGTGTGGAGACATTCCTGTTGGATGTGGATGTCTAAGAACTGAGGGACCACTTAAATTAAGGTTTGGACCTACAAATCAATAAGATTAAAATACTTCGATTTTTGGTTGAACTTCAAAAACTGATTAATAATTCATGAGGAAAATTCAAAAGAAATTAAAGTTTAATCAGTGTCTTTATATGTGATAAAGATACCTCCTGATTTACATAACGGTCAAAAAAAGGTCATTTTTCAAACTTACTACGCCAGTGAACTTACCATTAAGTGGTTCGTTTTTGAAGCCGTTCAATAAACTCGCAGTTCGTGTTTTATCAGATATAAAACACTTGGCTTCGCCTCGTGTCTTTATATCTGATAAAACACTCCTGCTCGTTTATTAAACAGTACTCAGAGACTGGAAGTTTTATTAAAACGTTTGATCATTTCGCAATTTGACACGTTTCCATGTAAAATTTGAATGTTTGAGTGTTTTGACAAATATAACTTAAGGCGTTGCCCAAACTGTTAAATTGACCTTTGACAACGTACAGTATGCGTTTCAGTATTGAAACTGTTCACTAAAACTTTCTGAGTCTAAGCTCAACCAAAAATCGCAGTAATTGAACAACGAACTTGTAATGGTAACAAACTTGAAAATCGCTTTGAAAAACCGTGTAGGGGTTGTAATATAGGTTCGAACCTATAACTTCCGGACAATTTTTTGGCACGTTTTTTTCTTGAAACTGTTGACGCAATACTCGTAAGACGATACAACGTGCAAATGATGTTAAATGCTTTGGACACGGTTCCAAACTCAACGACTTACTTTGGGGAAAAAATTGAAGATTGCGTTCAAGATCTTGCTTCAAAACTCGCATGTCTTAAATTTGTTATTCTAGCAAGTACAGGCATGTAGCTGCAATGAAGAACATTTTCGTACAGTATATAGGCCTTTCTTATTGTAAAATGCATTGCAGTAATTCGCACATTTACCTTATCGAATTCATTAAAAATTCATGAAGAAAATTCAAAAGAAATGAATATTTAATCAATATCTGTAAATCGCATAGAGATTCGTCCTGATTTGCATAAACTTTTTCCTCAATTTACTTAGCTAAAATCACTCCAACTTGAAAAAAGGTTTGAAAACATGGCTATATTTAGATGCGTCCATTCGATAAACACGATTCGCAGCCGATACAGATACAGATCGCTGCTCATGCTTTATCTATTACTTAAAAATTTTGGAGGGTAAAATATTCCGACTGTCTTTTGGTTCGGACAGAAAATTTCTTCTTGTCCGAAAATGTATTTGCGCGAACATTTTCGTAATTAAATAAGCGTGTATTGTATTGTATTGTAATTTAATGAATATGTACCATTTATTGTTCCCGGACCTGGTGGACGAGACATTTGGCCAGGATACTGTTGTGGGTTGGTTGGTCTTGCACCCGTAGATGGATTTATCCCTGTAGCCATTCTTGGTGCAAACTGACTGATTTGTGGTGGTTGGTCACTTCTAGTTCCCGGCCCAGGATTGCCGCCTGGATGGTAGTTACCCATTGCATTGTGTTGAGGCTGCATAGCAGGTTGTCCAAATCCAGAACTTGGTACTCCAGTAGAAGGAATTGATTGAATTGGTTTCTGTTGGCCGCCACTAAGTTGAAGATTAGCCATTGGTTGGTTCAGCGTCTAATGCATGCAAGACATTTTTATTTGTTAGGCAAAAAACAACAACACAACAACCTGGGTTTCCTACTTCTTTTCACAAAAACTTAGGTAGGGTGTAGGTCGGATTTCTTTTTTTTCCCCACTTTTTTTTATTTAGTGCCCAGGCATGACGACAATATTCTTTTACAAAACTATAACAATTACGGTAGCACATCTATTAAAAGGGACTTTAAGATTCAGACAACGGACTACGGCTACGGTAGAAAGATTAACAGTGGTACTAAATAGTGGTGTATTCATACATTCAAATTTCGAGACACATAATCACACGGACTCGCCTTGTTCTTAAATTCTTGAAGAGATACACTTGTTCAATCTATGCTAATCGCGAGAGTAAGGTTAAGCTTTTGTAGTGATTCAGGTTCCGCGTTGTCTTTACAACGTAAAAATGCTTTATCTACGTTGTCAACAGAGTCACGACGGCATGAAAATTACTCTTGGGACCGTCATTTGCAAAAGCTCTTTGTATATGACATAACATTCTATTGTTCAAACACGTTGCCATAGTCGTAGTGTTTTCGTAAAGTCCCCAAAGCTATGGCGCCATGCTTGCATACCCAAGATGCAAATCATGCTGTAACGTAGTCCCATGCTGATCAAAAGTTCAATAGAAAGATTGGGTCAGCATTTTGCTGGCCAAAAACTAGGTAGGGTCGGGAAACCGGAAACCCACATATTCTTTTTGGCCTTGATAAATTAAGGATAAATGACTGGGTGGCTAATCATCCTTACTTGCAGCCAGCGGCTGAATTGCGAAGGACGCAGATCAACGTGGCCGTGTCGAGGCATATCAAAGGCGCTCGAATCAGCCGTCAACGACACAGTTCAGATCACGGATCACAGCTAAGATGTCAGGTGTTGATTTTATGGAGGGAGGAAAACCGGAGAAGCCGGCGAAAAACCCTCGAAGCACAGGAGAGATCAACTACAACTCTACTCACATGAGTCCAAGCCCGACAACGGGGTCATTCCCAAGCGGTCACCCATCCAAGTACAAACCCCGTCTAACCGGGTTTAACTTTTTGGTGAGAGGCAGCGCGCTAACAGCGCACGAAAGATAAACCCATAATACCAGTTTATTCTACCGGCACACCGTAACAACGGTGGGCTGGTATAGCGTCGGAACCAAATTAATACTGCGGCACCATACCAGTATCAACTAAATACCGCACACAACTAAAAATACTGGTATACCGCCAAACTTTAGCTAACACTTAGATCTCCTATAGCTACAGTATGTTTTCCCATACTAGCACATACTGCGAGTGCATGAAAGAAGCAAGTTGAACATACCTGCTGAGTTCCACCAGATGATGATTGAGGAGGTTGTTGATAATATGGTGGATGTGATGGAGAAAATTGCCGTGATTGCATTCCATGTTGTGGCCGTATTGGCTGTTGTGGCGGTTGCATTGGTTGTTGTGATTGCATCGGCTGTTGTGGCCGCACTCCTTGCTGTATGGGCTGTTGAGGCTAAAGATTAATAAATTAAAATCAAGTGACAGTCAATATAATTATACTGTATAATAATTACCATAGGCGTAGCACCCTGATTCTGTTGAGGGGAGGGGGGGAGGAGTTGGCAGGAATTTTTGCCCAAAAAATAAAAAGTAGATATTGATTTAAGTTGTATTTTTCAGTCATACTTTAACATATTAATTTTGCTTGAACATTTCACAGTAATATATATCGAAATTGCCCAAAATTCCAAGTAGAAAGTGCTAAATTTCGTCCTTTCAATTATTTTGGGAGAGCAATTGTCTCGACACGCACCCACCTTTGTTGTGCGCTTGTCACAACAAATGGTTGTAATGTGCGCTAACAAAATTTTCATAATTTAAAAAAAACAACAACTTGTTTATGTGTTTCCCCCCTCGCAGTAGGGCGGACATAAACAGCGTTTTCACTTTATATATTTACTATTTTTACTCTCGCTCATCCATTTTACACCCACTCCTTCTTGCTCATCGACGTTATGAATAGCAAATGTCTTTCGCATCTCATTATCGATTTGTTATTGTTATTTTGATTTGATTGGCTAATTTTTCGCATCTCATTATCAATTTGTTATTGTCATTTTCATCTGATTGGCTTATTTTTGGTCACGTGATTACCTTTCGTATATAAGCTCATTGTTTGTTTACACTCGTTACGTTTCTCTCTGACGAAGGGCCTTCGCTCGAAACGTTAGACTCCTATACGTTCTCCGTTTCGGCAGTATATCTAACCTTACTAGATTTCGATACTGTAATCGGTGAAGCGTACATGAAGCGTAATTGGTCTCACCCCTATAAATCGTAATTGCTCTCACAGTGTGGCATAATCTGCTTATCATTTTGCAGCTAACAATCTTGCAACATGGCATTGGCATAATTGATGTGGCTGAATAGCGTATTAAATTGCAGGTCTGTACCATCTTACAACATGTCACAATAAAACACACCATACCTATGTAACTGTAGGATCTAGACCCAACTTTAGGGACGGGCAACCTGCGTGCGGGCTAGAACCGGTTCGAACCGGTGGGACAAGCGTGGCTTTTAGATTTCACTGAGTATATGCTCATGTTTATTCATATATTTTGTTGTTATTGGCGAAGGAAAACAGTCAGGTAATTTGTATTGTGTTTTGTATTTCCATTGTCTCAGTATTTGAGTATGTAATAGTTGTTTGGGATATTTGTAAATGTAACTTTCACGTTTTATAGAAACCACATTCACATTACGATGGATTAATATATATGAAAGTAAAATGTGCGTTTCCTGTCTCCTTCGTATATAAATTGTTAACCTGAACCCTACACAGTTTCTGACTCACTTCGTGGTGATGTTTGTGCGGTAGCCGTTCAATAGTTGCGAATATTTGGCTCGATTTGGACGGTGAGTTGTTGAATTTACTCATCTATAATATTTTGTATTTTGGAATTTTCGGCACTGGTCTATATATTGCGTATGTCTGGACGGTGATCGGATATTTGAAACTGGTCTATATATCGAGTATATTTGGACGGTGATTTATATCAAGTGTATTTGGACGGTGATTTATATCAAGCATATTTGGACGGTGATTTATATTGAGTATATTTGGACGGTGATTTATATTGAGTATATTTGGACGGTGATTTGTATCAAGTATATTTGGACGGTGATTTATATCAAGTGTATTTGGACGGTGATTTATATCAAGTATATTTGGACGGTGATTTATATTGAGTATATTTGGACGGTGATTTATATTGAGTATATTTGGACGGTGATTTGTATCAAGTATATTTGGACGGTGATTTATATCAAGTATATTTGGACGGTGATTTCTATATTAATATTTGGACGGTGATTTATTTAAACTCAAAGTAAAGCTAACTTCAAAGAATGAGCAAAAGGGACTCAAATGGGAGGTTAGATATGAGTGCTGTCAGAAGAGATCATCACTCTGCCAGTAATGAGTTACTGCAAGGACAAGTTGTTGAAAGTTCAAGGGATTACACTGCCCGTTGGGTAAGCAGTGTTGAGCCCCCTACGAGAGCCAACTCTGTCGGTCCAGGGAAAGTTACACAACCTTTAGCAGGGGACCCCCAGCAATTACCAGCTTGTCATTCTGCACCAGCCTTAAGCGTAAGATCAAAGATATCGAACCGATCGAACTTGAGAAGAAACAGACTTGAACTGGAACTAAAGCATTTAAGAGAAGAACAGGAGTTATTTAAGGAGAAGAGAGAATTTGAGCTAGAAATGAGAAGGCAAGAAATCGAACGAGAACAAAGATTAGCAGAATGGGATGAGAGACGTAAAGTACAGCAATTAGAAGCTAGATTAGCAGAAGCAAGATTGGAAGAGCAATTAGAAGCTGAAGACGAAGATATTGATCCAGAATGGAACCAAGGGGAAGAAGTTACAGATGGATATCCTGTCGTTGACTTGCCATCCAACCAACTAAACCACCCTGTCTTGGCTGGTTCCCAACTACAACAGGCTGTTCTGAAGAACATTGTATTTGAACCTCGTCACATGACGGCAGACCAACCATTCGTACCTGTTTATCGAGATCCGCAAATTCAACAAGTTATAAGCGATCCTCCACAGCTAGATGGCGGGACCTTAAGACAGCCAACACAACCATTCACGAAAGTACCCCACCCTGATGTGACCCGAGATGTGGCCCAGCGTGATGTGACCAAATATGTACCCCAGACTGATATGAATCGGGATTTTTCCCAGCCTGATGCAACACGCATTGACCCCCCTGCATTCTTGGAACAACAAACTCATAGTAACAAGGGAAATAGTCGTGTTCAAACCCACACCGAATCGGCGAAGAATGATCAACGAGTTTTCGAACAGCAGCAAGAGATGCTTAGGATGATGGCGACTACTATTGGTTCTTCAATAAGTAAGGGATTTGAGATGCCAAAGAGAGAATATCTCAGCTTTGATGGAAACCCTCTGACCTACCCAAGTTTCATGGAGAACTTCAAGACTAATGTGGAACATGTAGAAAGCAACCCTAATGCCAGGCGCAACTTCTTGATTCAGTTATGCACCGGAAAGGCGAAAGACGCCATCAGTGGAACTGTTATGCTACCTCCTGAAGAGGGATATGCCAAAGCAAAGTCAATCTTACGAGAAATGTTTGGCCAGACTCACATTATCGCAGCGTCGCACATTGACCAAGTAACCAAAGGGGGAGCCATCAAAGATTTTGAAAATGAAAAACTTTTACAACTAGCAAGAGATATGGAGAATTGCCAAATGAATCTGAGCAAGCTCGGGTTTCATGCAGATATCAATTCGAGAGGAAATATGACCGCCGTAGTGTTGCGATTGCCGAGATACCTCCGGTCTGAATGGGCAAAGGAAGCACAAAACACAAGGGACCAAGGTAAAGAGCCAGATTTCCCGCAGCTAACGAAGTTTGTTGGGAAGAAAGCAAAGTTGGCAAATACTGAGTACGGTCGCTTGATTAACACAAGGTCCGAAGTCGAACGAGAGAAACCCAAGATACCTCGCTTTAGTGGACATCCTCGTAAAGCGTCGTCCTTTGCATTAAGTGGATCTGTCAGAGAACGAGATTCCCCAACTTCTAGTCGTACATCTGCAAAACTGAAATGCAATTTTTGCGAAAAGGATGGTCATACCATTGAAAGATGTTTCAAGTTCCAACAGAAATCTTACGATGATCGGAAGAGTTTTGTTTCCAAGAACGGACTGTGTAATCTTTGTTTATCGAAGGGTCATTACGCCAGCAAGTGTAAGAAAACTCATGGATGCTTTATTCCTACGTGTGGAAAACGACATCACCCAATGCTTCATCCCGTGACAACTAACCAAGACAAGGAAGTTAAAGATGATAAAGAAGTTCAAGTTCCGAAGACAGATAAGCCTGCTCAAGTCCAAATGGCACAGACTGGACACTGTGGAGCAACCAGAACTCTAAACAAATCAGTTTGCCTGAGGGTCATTCCAGTTAAAGTGTTTTGGAAAGACAACGGCATCGAGAAAGTTACATACGCGATAAGAGACGAAGGATCGAATACGACGTTAGTGAAAGAAAGTCTTGCGAACGAGTTGAAATTGAAAGGACAGTCCGTAGATTTTCAGCTGACTACTATGAATGGAGTCTCCCAAGAATCTAGCAAATCTTATTCCTTCTATGTACAAGGTCTCGGTCAGAAGGATTGTTTAGAAATTCAAAATGCACTTTCAGTCAAAGATCTGTCTGTTGCTAAAAGTTGTATCCCGAGTAAAGAAGATATCGCGAAGTGGCGACATTTTGATGGAATCTCCGTACCAGAATTGGAAAGCCCAGATGTTACAGTATTAATTGGCGCTGATGTTCCTGAGGCCCACTGGAAACTCGAAGAAAGACGCGGTCGAAAGAAAGAGCCATATGCAGTCCGAACTCCGTTGGGATGGTCTGTGGCAGGTCCTTTAGGAACTAATCCAAATAGAGACAATGTAAGTTCTTTCCTCATTCGAAAGGAAGACGAGTATCTTCGTGAGACCATGGATCGAATGTTTCAAATGGATTTCAGCGAGTCAACATATTCCTCAGAGTTGAGCATGTCGTTGGATGATAAGAAAGCATTGGCCATGATGGAAAGTTCCATAACAGTCGATGTTGATGGTCACTACCAGTTGGACCTTCCATTTCGTGAGAAACCACATTTCCCCAACAATCGAAGCCTGGCAGAAAGAAGGTTACATTCTTTGAAGATACGTTTGAAGAAAGACGAAGACCTCTATGCCAAATACAAAGTGGGTATTGATGATTACGTTAACAAAGGATACGCCGCGAAGATCAAGCCAGACGAGGTGAATAACGCCGAGAACGTTTGGTATCTACCCCACCATCCGGTTCTGCATCCTCAAAAGCCCTCGAAACCGAGAATTGTTTTCGACTGCGCGGCAAAGTATGAGGACGTTTCCCTGAATAACCAGTTGCTCCAAGGCCCGGATATGACGAATACGCTTGTCGGCGTCTTGATCAGGTTCCGTCAGGATCCAATTGCATTCCTAGCAGATATCGAGGCAATGTTTTGCCAAGTTCGAGTTTCCCCAGAGCATCGGAAATTCCTCAGATTTCTGTGGTGGAAAGATGGTGATTTCGAGCAATTACCAGAAGAATACGAAATGTTGACTCATCTTTTCGGCGCCACCTCTTCACCGAGTTGTGCGGGATTCTGTCTACGTAAAGTTGCTGAGGAATGCGAAGGCGAGTTCGACGCAGAGATCATCGAGACAGTCCGCAAGAACTTCTACGTAGATGATTGTCTTAAGTCGGTGAAAGAAACGGAAAAAGCCATTCAGTTAGTTAAAGAACTTTGCCAGCTTTTGGCAAAGCGATCATTTCGCCTTACAAAATTCGTGTGCAACGATGTGAAGGTCCTGTCTTCTATTCCCGAAAGTGAACGTGCAAAATCTATTGTCAGCCTAGACTTCGAGAAATTGCCGGTCGAGCGAGCACTCGGAGTTGAGTGGAACGTGAAGGAAGATGCTTTCAACTTCCGAATAGCTGAAAGAAAGAAAGCCGCAACGCGTCGAGGAATTCTGTCAGACGTGAGCTCCATGTACGATCCTTTGGGGTTTGCTGCACCTTTCATCCTACCTGCCAAGCGTCTATTGCAACGGTTATGCAAAGACAAGATCGGATGGGACGAGGAAATTTCGCCGAGTATGATACAAGCCTGGGAAAGATGGTTGAATGATTTGCCTTGCCTGCGGAGTATTAGTGTTCCCAGATATTTCAAATCCTGCAAGTTGGGAGCGTTGAAGAATATCCAGTTACATCACTTCTCCGATGCTTCCTTCGATGGTTATGGCGTTGTGTCGTACCTGCGCTTTGAAGATGTGGACGACTGCGTGAACTGTGCATTGGTGATGGCGAAGTCGCGAGTTGCACCGATAAAACCTACTACGATCCCAAGGTTGGAATTGACGGCAGCAACTGTCGCAGTCAAACAGCATCGCCAGATCAACCAAGAGCTGGAGGTAAAGGTCGACTCAGTCACGTTCTGGACAGACTCGACGTGTGTGCTACAATACATCAACAGCGAGTCTAACCGATTCAAGACGTTCGTGGCCAATCGGATTGCCCTTATCCACGACCTCTCAAGCCCATCTTGTTGGAAATACGTCGATTCCAAGGCTAATCCTGCTGATTACGCTTCGCGAGGCTTGCGACCAGACAACACACGCGAAATCGACCAATGGATCAATGGACCAGATTTTCTTCGGGGTAAAGAAGAAGATTGGCCAATCCATCCGCGAGAGATAAGCGTGCTTCCCGACGAAGCTCTCGAATGGAAGAAGGACGTCAACATCTATGAGACACAAGCACAACAAGTTAAACCACTGGATGCCTTCCTTCAACATTATTCGTCGTGGTATCGACTCCTGAAAGGAATCGCATGGCTGACACGATTCGTATGCCACCTGCAAGTTGTTCGTCAAGGAAAGGGTTCTGCGTGCCAAGTGCTGTCCAGCCCAGGAGCTTCCAGCCGTGGAGATTCTACTGGGGCCGGGGTCAACACTTTATCGGTCGAAGAGTTACAAAATGCAAAGACATGTGTTATCCGCTACGTGCAGCGTGAATGCTTTCCCGACGAGGTGGCCTCCCTCAAACCTAAATCAAGCAACAGTTCCTCGGACCGTGTTGTAAAGAAATCAAGTAAATTAGCTGCTCTATCACCTTTCATGGGAGAAGACGGCTTGTTGAGAGTCGGCGGAAGATTAGAAAGAGCGGAAATATCTTTCGATGCGAAACACCCAATCATAATCCCGAGTAAACACCACATCGTTGGTCTCCTGATTCGTCACTACCACGAGCGAGAAGGACATTCGGGAACCCGAGCTGTTCTGGCTGCTATCCAACAAGATCTATGGATTCTCCAAGGACGCTCAAGAATTCGACACGTGATCGACCAGTGCATAATTTGTCGTAAGAAGTACGCGCCACCTTGTGAGCAGATTATGGCTTCGCTTCCAACGCCTCGAGTTACAGCCTTTGAACGTCCGTTTTCTTCAACTGGCGTCGATTACTTTGGCCCGTTCTTGGTGAAGCGTGGCAGGTGCCAAGTCAAACGATATGGGTGCGTCTTTACCTGTTTAGCGATGAGAGCCATCCATATTGAAGTCGCTCATTCGCTTGATGCGGAATCCTTCCTCTGCGCCTTCAGTCGCTTCACCGCCCGACGTGGTCTTCCGAAGGCTATATACAGCGACAATGGGTCCAACTTCGTGGCAGGCAGCAGAATCTTGAAGGAAGAATTCGAGAAGATGAAATGTGATGAAGCACAGTTGAAGATTCATCATAGTCTACGAGCAAAAGAAGTTACGTGGCACTTCAATCCACCCTTGGCTAGTCATAGTGGTGGAGTATGGGAACGTATGATACGTTCTATTCGTCGGATACTAGCGGCGGTGATGAACCAGCAAGTAGTCGATGATGAAGCATTCCACACGTTCATCGTCGAGGTTGAAAGAATCCTGAATGATCGTCCGCTTCTTCGAAACGCCAGCCAAGCAGACGACTTGGATCCGTTAACTCCAAGCAAGCTTCTTCTTCTACATTCCAATTCGTGCATACCACCTGGTGTATTTGTCGATAGAGACCGGTACAACAGACGTTGGCGTCAAGCGCAACTCCTGGCCAACACTTTCTGGAAGCGTTGGATAAGGGAATATCTTCCAACCTTACAACGACGTCAGAAGTGGCTCCAGCAGAAGAGAAACCTGTCGGTGAAAGATCTTGTTTTGCTGGTGGACAAAGACTGTCCGCGCGGAGAATGGCCTATGGCAGTTGTCGAGGAAGTGTACCCAGATGACAAGGGAATCGTTCGCCATGTTATGGTGAGAACGGCTGGAGGACGATTCAAGAGAGACGCTCGTAAGCTTTGTTTGCTGGAAGGAGTGGATACGAACAATGATAGCTAAGTCGAACAATCATGGTAACTTTATGTTTTGTTATAGTTAAAAAGAACTGTCTAGATCCTTGTAGTTAGTATCGAGTAGGTTACTGCGATAGGGGCCGGTGTGTAGGATCTAGACCCAACTTTAGGGACGGGCAACCTGCGTGCGGGCTAGAACCGGTTCGAACCGGTGGGACAAGCGTGGCTTTTAGATTTCACTGAGTATATGCTCATGTTTATTCATATATTTTGTTGTTATTGGCGAAGGAAAACAGTCAGGTAATTTGTATTGTGTTTTGTATTTCCATTGTCTCAGTATTTGAGTATGTAATAGTTGTTTGGGATATTTGTAAATGTAACTTTCACGTTTTATAGAAACCACATTCACATTACGATGGATTAATATATATGAAAGTAAAATGTGCGTTTCCTGTCTCCTTCGTATATAAATTGTTAACCTGAACCCTACAGTAACACCTTATGATAATATGCGTCATCCACTGTTGTTCTAGTGACTGTGTGAAAAGAGGACCTCACCTCACTGAGGAGCTATATTTAAAGAGCGCAACCATTTTGCTCAGGAAAAGACAGGTCTGGTACAGTATGTACTGTGTATGTGAGAACAGAACAAGAACTATTCTAAATGTCACTCATTTTACTACAAATACATAACTGATAAGAGTTATGTATAGGTAAATTTATGAAATAAAAACATCAAGCAAAGTGTGTGTATGTTGTATTGTTCTTTGGATTTCTTGGATTTCTAATTACAGTCGTGAGTTCATGTGCTCAACCTCAGGGCTTATTCATGTGTGATGTATTGTCTAGAAACATGTGCGACACTTCACTAGTGTCAAAGGGGTGCATAGGAGGATGCATTGCTTGTGCTAGCTCACTATAGTACTATCTAACAAGTTGGATGGGCTATTATTTTAAAGAAACAAAGTGAAACCCCAGCAAAAGGCGACTTTCCTGCCATTACTTTGCATTTAAAGCTTGATTCATTTGCTACAAGTAGTCTGTAGTCTACATGTATCACCAATACACAGCAAGTACTGTAGCACACCCAATATAAATGCAGCATTTGCAATAGTCCACCTGTAGTTGGTTTATACTAAGGTTACAGTGACGCTTAAAAGTTTTGTAACACCTTCGTGTAGTTCTAAGTCCATGTAGTTTGCACGTCCATGTAGTTTGCACGTCCATGTAGTTTGCACGTACACGAAGCACTCCCTACATGCAAACTTCGTGTACTATATACACTAAGAAATTTCAAGTTGTTTCAGGTAGTTTTCATTTGTTATGCATAAGGTGTCAAAATCTGATGAAAGACTACAAACAATGCATGTAGTCGTTTACATGAACAGTGCGTGTAGTTCCAGAAATCTTAGCCAGGCAGAGTTTTTCCATTCCGAAAATAGAAATATTTGATCAAAATGCCAATAATACAGTATTGCCGAACATTCGCTACGTTCAGTTCGTTGTCGATTTGTTATTGTGGATTCACTGCAACCACTGTCCTGAATCACATTTAACCGCGCTAAATTATAAAGATTTCAATCGCAATAAGGCTCGCTACTGCAATCCCGATAACTGTGATCGCAGGCCCGAAAATTTAGCTCTGTGTAAATGGCATTATTCAAGTATCATTATTCAAATGTGAAAAATAATTATCTTGAACGATCTTCTGTGCTGTAAAACACTTCCGACGTTTTGGCTGGAAAACAACCAATCAAAACTGTTCATTAACTCTTTCTTGTCCGAATTGGTCTTTAGTATTTTATTCTGGCTAACGCCAGACGATTTTATTCACCTCTGGGGAAGCCCCCGGACAGGAATGAGTTATAAACGATCTCTTTAACTCTTTCTTGTCCGAATTGGTCTTTAGTATTTTATTCTGGCTAACGCCAGACGATTTTATTCACCTCTGGGGAAGCCCCCGGACAGGAATGAGTTAAGTATTAAAAACTCCTTAATTTACAATATTTCATTTAACCCAAGGTTTAATCGGCATTTTTGAGTCAGAGCTTGAACGGATAAGAAAATACGAGTTTCTTACTGTAGAAGATCTTTTACAAAGAGCTAAGGCCCTGTTTACATGAAGCGGATTGAGTGTTCAAGCCAAATCTCTCATGTTGTTTCACGAATGGCTGCAGTTAATCCACGCAGTGGAGTGGATTGACTTGAGATTCAAGCAAGGATCGACTTGAATGATTCATGTAAACACGGTTTCATGACTTGAAAATGACTTGATACGCATGAGTGAAGTTGGTGCGTGTCGTGCTAAATGGCAGACATTGACGGAAGTTTACAAACCCGAAAACAATGTTCCAAGCAGATCGGATTCTCCATGTAAACATGTGCTCGGATTGACTTCACTCGCGTTTTTCGATCGATTGGACTGTCAATCCTATAAACTGTCAATGGCCTATAAACTGTGTTTTGTTTACGTTTCAATAAAAGTGAGTGCAGATGCCAAAGGCAAAATGATGGATTAACAATGAACCACCGTCGAGGACTGTCCTAGTTAACTCTTTTTTGGAAGGTCGTAGCGTCCTTGTGAGGTAACGCTCGCCTTGATGGAACCGGTCCCAGGCTTCCAACATGGAGAGGCCTAGTAATTTACTATGCGCATGCATCTAATGGTGTAATGGTGTAGCAGGCACCCTGGCAAATCACACACATGCCGATATCTGCATTGCCAACCGATAGCGACAACAACGAGCAGCAGAGAAAAGAGGTCTGTGCCCTACCGAGGGCCTCCGGAGAGGAACGGGCCTGGTACAACACCAAATTCACTTGGTACCAACACGGAGGGCCCTAGCCGCGACATCCCGGTGAAAAGCTTCATTGTAGTTATGCTACGCCAAGCCACCAAACTGTGAATATGTGCGCAAAATCAAAAGTTGGTACTGTAGTAAGTCCTGTGGACGGTGAGGGAGGGAAGCAGTCACAACCAACGTAAAAAACCCGATTGCGATTGTAATCTTGATGTCTTAAGTGCGTTATATTATGATGAAAATTCCAAAAGCAAAACTCTCTACATGCGGAATTTTCAAACGTGATTGCAATCGCCGAGGGGCAAAGCACTCCAAAAAAGTTTACTACACTTTCGGACTTCCAAAAGTCCTTGGATTTTCTCATCGGACTTTCGGACTTTTGTGAATTGTTTGCGAACTTTTCCGGACTTTTTGTGAAACTTAGTAACGATATTTTCTCTTTATTTGTCATGTTCTGGCCGAGCTTTAAGTGAAACTGGGAATAATAAAGGCGTAGGAGCCAAAT
Source organism: Corallium rubrum (assembly GCA_964035015.1). Lineage (NCBI taxonomy): Eukaryota > Metazoa > Cnidaria > Anthozoa > Scleralcyonacea > Coralliidae > Corallium > Corallium rubrum. Next base: position 45,457,405 of record OZ035997.1, read on the forward strand.
GGGAGAATAGAGGGGCAATATATTCATAAAAACAGTCAAATATGAAAATACAAAAAGTAAAAAAAAAAAAAATTAAATAAAGTACTATAGGAATTCGTAGGAGAACGTGCATATTTCTTCGGATTTTCTGGGGATTTTGATCAATTGAGTCGGATTTTATGGATTTTCAAAGGATTTCCATGGATTTTCAAGGATTTTTATGGATTTTCAAGAATTTTTTGGGATTTTTGGATTTTTAAAATTCCGCTGGACTATTCGCGGACTTTTCGTCGAAGTGTATGGGATTTTTGGAGTGCTTTGCCTCTCGGCAATCGCAATTGCAATAATTTGGCTCTGCATGTATACACGGGATTGTAAGCCAAACTGTTTCGCTGGCTTCGTGTAAAACCATCCAAGTGTGTAATGAGCTGCTTGAAGTCTGTGTAAGACTACACGGACTTAATCTCCTGTACACGCAAACTGCGTGTATTACTGTACACGAAAAAAAATCTACACAAAATCTTACAAAACTTTTAAGCAGCACTGTAGGTACAATAGTAGGGGGATGTATCTAAGCTCTCCTGCTTGTGACAATCGGATTAGGGGGAACTATTTGATACATGTGCTGGTTTGCCATTGTACAGACACGGTCAAGAGAGATTACTACCCTTACGATCAACTGTTAGACGTGAGAATTCAAACGCGTTTGTTTACGTTGCAAACATGCAAGTTTAACTGGAAAATTTGCCGTTTCAACAATACTCCAATCAATCACCTGTCTAAAAATGGCGTGTGATTCATCAGGCTATTGTTAAAACGTCAAAATTTTCCAGTTAAACTTGCATGTTTGAAACGTAAGCAAACGCGTTTGAACTCTCACGCGCAAAGGTTGATCGCAAACGGTAGTATCATATTTAAACATTACCCATTCTTCGGCGATGTTAATGGTACAGTACAGAATAGTACTCCAAAGCCTGACAGTTACAATGTCTCACAACATAATGTATTGTCATGTAACAGTCACAACGTAGGATAACTCATCACACAATGAAGCATAATCTGTGTGTAGCAGAGGTGGACTGGCCCACCAGGATACCAAGAAATTTCCCAGTGCAGCCCCTGGTTTTCCATATCAGGTGCCCCCACAAAGATAATTAACAAAATACAGCTCATATATATTAAACGTAAACATGAAATACAGTTGTTACTAGTTGCATTGCTAGACTACTAGTTGTAAATTCCAAACACAATGTGATATACAATATGTATTTTTATAAACTACTTACTCTGTGTGTAAATTGTGTTATCTTTTCTTTGTTATTCACTCTTCATTATCATAAGATGTAACCATATGTAATTTATCGGGTATATAATAAATTTTGTAACTCTAAGACTAAGACTAAGACTAAGACTAAGACTAAGAGTAGTTGAATCGTGGAACAGAAATCCACTTGTGAGCAACGATATTTACCGGACAAACTGCATAATTTTACCAGTAAATGACCAATGACTGGCACTAAATTCGAGGCTTGTGAATATCCAATTTAATTCTGTTTTCAAAGTTGACACATTGAACAGGGTGGAATTCTTAAAACAAGGTGAACGGAACACATATAATACATCTTATTATACAACTGCATTAACAACTGTCCAAATAACGCTTAAAATGAGTACTGACAAATACATAGCGATATTTGGATAGTTAGTTATTTGGATAGTAGAAAACTGGTTTGACAGATCTTATTAGCCAATCAAATTTATCACACGGGAGACTACTTCATGTATGCTTATTATTTTGTCTTGGTGCAAGTCACGCTACTTCTCTGGCCTTTTTAGAGTTTTCTTTTTCCATAAACATTTGTTGATCAGAGCAGTTGTATAAATCTCTTATAAGATGTTTTGGTGTGTAGTATCGCTGTATATTTTTACTCGGCACAACTCATAAAAATATACAGTGATACTACACACCAAAACATCTAATAAGATATATATATTAATCAGATGAATATAGTTTGTATAAGATGAATTTGATTGAAAGTGTGTTTTAGATGTTGCACTAATGTTGAATTTAAGAATTTGACTAGATGTATTGGAATTTGACATCGAATACATGTACGTTTGACTGTTCATCATTTAAAACAGGGCTTTATAGCTTTACTTTAACATTTATAATATCAGTGATTTTCTATTATTGAGTTGTCATGCAAGCTAAAAATTAAGATTAAAGCTTCAAAAATACCATAGATACTTACAGAGGAAGGCACAAACATTTGAGAAAAATACCTTGAGGAACTGATAAGTGATGGTAAATTCAGAAATTCTATTTCACAAATTCTCAAACAAGCAGTATGACATATTCATGGCAATGATTGACACCTTAGCCATAATCAAATAACTAATTGGAGAGGGACTTATACAAGTTATATATTAAGAGTAAATAGTCCCCATGATGTTCAAGTGGTGTTAAGAATATTCAGCAATCTGCAATCATGCTGTTCAAAATGCTCTGACTTGTTTGGCTTAGCCTGCAGCAGTTGACACTTCCCAGATGAATATTGACTCACATTTCTCATTGGCCAGATTTGGTATTTCCCAACCCGATAATTTTCTTCGCTATAGCCAAGATCGCCTTCATTAGCAGGCAAGGAACACACATTACAAATGGTAACCGCACAATTTACACACAAATATTTGGTATTTGGATGGTGAGAAACAGAACAATAATAATTGTTTTCCATAGCGTCAGAAGGCTGCTACTCAGCCTCTGTACTACGAGGTATCACGCATGAGTGTAATTTGAGTTGCAAGCGTTAACATAGTACAGTGGAGCCTCACTATAGCATGGTAGTTGGGGTCCATAGTGGAGACCGCGTTATACAGTAGATGAAGCACGTTATTGTGAGTTATTGGGCAAATCTCATTCCCAGTACTCTTCCCACTCTTTTTGTGCTTCGACTTTAGCCTGATGTAACAAATTTCTAAGATGAAAAATAGTTACAGCGGCAGAGTTCTCCTGCAATTCGGCCCACTTCAGCGTTGTCTCTATGCTCTGCACCACAGAACTTCATTGACGGGATCAGCTCTGCCTCCTCTTCATCTTTGTATCATTTTCTGGTACTGGTTCTTCTACTACGCTACTGATGATGTCGTCCTCTGTCATTTCAGAAGAAATTGCTTATCCAGCCTTGAAGTGTTGACTCTGCCATGCTGTTCCTCTTAGAAACAGCTGATTGTGAGCCACCTTTCTGAACCTCATCGATGATGGCTAGCTTCTCAGCAACACTGCATGATGTTGGAGTTGGATAAGAGATTAGTGCTTGTTTATCAAAGAAACTGTGGAGCGATGTTGTGATTGCCAAACACGTGGCAATTGTTGTGTTTAACATTTATTTTTAGAAGATGGAAGTGGACCTCTGTGAAGACAGTATGTAGAAACCTCGGGCGATGATTGGTTCTTAATTCAAGAGTTGTGATTGGCTACAGTTGATCCAAAATTAATGCGAGACTGAACAAGCTTGAAGTTAGAAGTCCACTAAAGACTAATTGCACTGTCACGTTGTCGTTCTATCTCATAATGGTCGCGATCATTCAAGATGCTTAGCAATTGTTAAGATCATTCAAATTGTCTCTAGTGATCATAATAACCAGGCAAAGAGAAATTTTTGGGGTCCAAGGATAAACTGTGTTACACCGAGTCGCGCGTTATAACGATGCGTGCTATAGCAAGGCTCCACTGTAGGCTGTGGGCACAATGCCTGCAGTGTTTTGAGACGCAAGACTTCCACTTTTCCCCAAATGAAACACAAGCAATTGTTGAGAAACAATTACCTGCTCTTGTATGCATTTTGTATTAAAAAAATTTACCGGTCATAGATGTCCATTAAGCGATAATTATTTACTGGTCAAACTGAAAAATTTACCAGTCAATGAACAGTGACTGGCACTTATTTTGAGGCCTGATGTAGTACACCCACGTTACATGCAAACTACATCCATGATGATGTTAAAAAACTTTTGGGCACCACTGTAGTAGTTTCACAGCATACCAGAAGGTAACTTGGTATCCCTATCTAGAAAAACTGGTCTCACAGCATTACTGTAAATGATCAGTCTCAAGCATACAGTACACTTGTAGCAAATAAATTTCTTCTGTTCTCATATTAAATAACACGCTTCAGCTACTGTATAACACATGACTGTGGACCCATGTACCACAGCAAGGCTCCATTGTATTATTTACTGTAAACACGAGTTAATTCTTCAAGAGACACAGTCACCAATCACATGTCGACAGAAGTAAGGTGGATCATATAAATATATGATTTTAGAGCCTTACCTTCATTTGATGTTGTTCAAAACCGGCAGGAGCTTGTCCTCCAGGATGACCATAACCGGCCTGCGTTTGATATGAATTATGACCGTCACCATTAACCATAGCAGCTTGCGAATGGAAATATGGAGGACGCGCGCCTTGACCTTGCATTGGCGGCCCTGACATAAGGTTTTGTGGCGAACTATTAAATAAAATCACAGCTTAGTTACTAGTTGCGCTGATGTTAAACTATTGCGCGGAAATGTTCACTAAACGGCAACCAATTTCAATTATTCGGATACCTGTACGCCATATGGTGTCGACTTTCAGCCCTTTGATCCAACACGTATGTTTTGCTTTTCAGCGAGTTTTTTTTAAAAAAAAAGACGGAAACCCAAGCGTCGATAGAACCACAAGGTTTAAGCGAAAAAATTCTACTTGAAACACGTGAAAAACGTACTGTAATTCTTCAAAATATCTAGTTAAAAACGGCTGTAATGCCACGTAGTAGTAGCGGCCATTGTTGCCATCTCCCGGATGTTTTGTAGAAGACAACTGCTGACCTATATATAATGAGTGTGACGAAAGCAAAAGTCCCACTTCATGATGTTGTCAACGCTTTTTTCCAAGCCGCAAGTGGGACTTCTCGTTATATCTTTATTCTGTGACTGTGCCGTGAAACCCGAGTATGTTTTGAAGTTAAAGTGAAATTGAGATTTGCAAATTTGGAATTGAAATTTCCCCGGCACAATTCCCTCTTCTTAGCCTGCCGTTGGATGGTCGCGCGTTTTATCCGCACGTATCTATTTTCGTTTGAAAACGCAACTTTTTTTATCCGTTATTTTCAAAAAAATCCGCGTCGACACGAGAACAGGAAAACGGCGTTTTCAAAAAGTTCCACTTTGGAGACCGTCTTCGAAAAGTTCCGTTTTTGATAACCGCTTCATCGTTGACGTGTGGACCCGACGGAAGGCCGGCAATCCGTAACTAAACGGTTACGTTTCCAAAAAAATCCGGATACGTGGGCCGGTCTGATCGATATAAAATGACCTTTCATCCTTGATTAGATGTTATGGACTTTCTTCTGCGTTCTTATTATTTTCAGCATATATATATCTTCGTTCATTGACGACTCTTTCCAGGATCTGTCTTCATTTCTTGCCTCCCGTCCAGTGGATCATCTTCTCCATCCTCCTGCAGATCCACATCTCAAATGCTTCAGCCATGCATTTCGATACAGTTATCACCTTTTTTCGGTGTCTAGTCCTCTGGGTTTAACATATATCTTTACACTAAGGACTTTCCGACGTTCGTTCGTTCGTTCGTTCGTTCGTTCGTTCGTTCGTTCGTTCGTTCGTTCGTTCGTTCGTTCGTTCGTTCGTTCGTTCGTTCGTTCGTTCGTTCGTTCGTTCGTTCGTTCGTTCGTTCGTTCGTTCGTTCGTTCGTTCGTTTGTTTGTTTGTTTGTTTGTTTGTTTGTTTGTTTGTTTGTTTGTTTGTTTGTTTGTTTGTTTGTTTGTTTGTTTGTTTGTTTGTTTGTTTGTTTGTTTGTTTGTTTGTTTGTTTGTTTGTTTGTTTGTTTGTTTGTTTGTTTGTTTGTTTGTTTGTTTGTTTGTTTGTTTGTTTGTTTGTTTGTTTGTTTGTTTGTTTGTTTGTTTGTTTGTTTGTTTGTTTGTTTGTTTGTTTGTTTGTTTGTTTGTTTGTTTGTTTGTTTGTTTGTTTGTTTGTTTGTTTGTTTGTTTGTTTGTTTGTTTGTTTGTTTGTTTGTTTGTTTGTTTGTTTGTTTGTTTGTTTGTTTGTTTGTTTGTTTGTTTGTTTGTTTGTTTGTTTGTTTGTTTGTTTGTTTGTTTGTTTGTTTGTTTGTTTGTTTGTTTGTTTGTTTGTTTGTTTGTTTGTTTGTTTGTTTGTTTGTTTGTTTGTTTGTTTGTTTGTTTGTTTGTTTGTTTGTTTGTTTGTTTGTTTGTTTGTTTGTTTGTTTGTTTGTTTGTTTGTTTGTTTGTTTGTTTGTTTGTTTGTTTGTTTGTTTGTTTGTTTGTTTGTTTGTTTGTTTGTTTGTTTGTTTGTTTGTTTGTTTGTTTGTTTGTTTGTTTGTTTGTTTGTTTGTTTGTTTGTTTGTTTGTTTGTTTGTTTGTTTGTTTGTTTGTTTGTTTGTTTGTTTGTTTGTTTGTTTGTTTGTTTGTTTGTTTGTTTGTTTGTTTGTTTGTTTGTTTGTTTGTTTGTTTGTTTGTTTGTTTGTTTGTTTGTTTGTTTGTTTGTTTGTTTGTTTGTTTGTTTGTTTGTTTGTTTGTTTGTTTGTTTGTTTGTTTGTTTGTTTGTTTGTTTGTTTGTTTGTTTGTTTGTTTGTTTGTTTGTTTGTTTGTTTGTTTGTTTGTTTGTTTGTTTGTTTGTTTGTTTGTTTGTTTGTTTGTTTGTTTGTTTGTTTGTTTGTTTGTTTGTTTGTTTGTTTGTTTGTTTGTTTGTTTGTTTGTTTGTTTGTTTGTTTGTTTGTTTGTTTGTTTGTTTGTTTGTTTGTTTGTTTGTTTGTTTGTTTGTTTGTTTGTTTGTTTGTTTGTTTGTTTGTTTGTTTGTTTGTTTGTTTGTTTGTTTGTTTGTTTGTTTGTTTGTTTGTTTGTTTGTTCGTTTCTTCTCCGTTTCTTCTCTGTCAAATATGGCCTGGGGGCTGGTAACTATACACAATCACAGCAATCTTCTGGAAAGGTGAACAAGATGGCGGCTGTCAGCGAAGATATTTCTGACCGCGACTTGAGACAAAAATTGAAAGAGCATGGAATCAGTACAGGTCCTATAACTCCTACAACAAAAAGCTTGTACATTCGAAAGTTGAATAAAAAATTACTAGGTGCTGAAAGTGGATTGAGTAGCACTGTTAAAAAACCGGCTAAAAAGTCGTTGTCTCCCAGAAGATCTCCAGGGCGCTCTCCTGCACGAGATAGTCGTCGTTCGTTTGAGCCTACTTCGTCTCCCCGGAGGAAGCTTGTGGGCTTCTCTAGCGACGAGGAAGAAGTTGTCAAGGAATCCCCCGTACCGAGGTCAAGGCGTTTATCTGGGCGATTAGAGCCAGGCAGCTCTTCGGCAACTCGCGGCACACGTTCCGAGGTGGAGCAACCTCTGAGATTCAGACATCGACCTGTGGACTCATCAAGCTATAAGGTCATCGAAGACGAAGAGAAGACGGACATAGATGGCAGAGTGAACGTACCGACAAATCATCACGAGTTCAGATCGAAAACGGCCAAACCTTCACCATACTTAGGTTTACAGAAATTATTCTTGCTGAGAAGCAAGGAGGACAGCCAGAAATCCTCGGCAAGGAACCCACCAAGAAATATGTCGCACGATGTTGAGGTTAAAAACGAGTCACAACGGAATGTATATAATAGGTATATTTGGGTCATACTGCTGCTGTCTGCTGTAGTGGTGTTTTTACTTTACAACTGGCACTTTCTCAAGAGTGAAGATTCAAATAGTAAGTTGGCTGCAATATGTTAATATACCAGTACAAATATGTAAATTTGTGTATGTGCTAAAACATTGGTGTATTTGGTTTCTATTTTTGCAAATATTATGCCAATAGCATTCAAAAGGAGAAAATGGTGACCATTTATAATATCATGACCAGTGGCACAGCTGTAAGGGGTTGCTAGGGGGTAACCACTCCCCTCCCAGACCTCTTGTGAGGTATCTGAGGCTCCAACTGATTTGGTCGAAGATATGAAAATATAAGTAAGCCAAAGAAGTATTGCAAGTCATATTTACTTAACAGATTATTAAAAATTTATATGTACACAGACATTCCTTTCAACAGTTGAAATATTCTTAAAAAAATCCTTGACATTAGGTCAAGCACTTGCATAAATAATTGAGACAATGTTTATTTTAACATTGCATACATGTAGTATACTAAATCAGATTGTACTTGAGGTTAACAAAAGGGAGAGTTTATGGTTACCAGTAGTTATAGTGAATGTGCAGGATGTTATTCACTTAGCTTTACTTTGACTTTTATTAGCACAGTGACTTTAATATTTAACACTAGCTAATACCAGATGATGTACATGTAACACACCAAGGGAAATCTCTCGTGACTCCTGATTAACTTGGTGTCAATTAGAGGTGAGCCGATGTTAAAAAAAAGCTGATTGCCGTTACCGATTGTTAAGAGCCAATATTTCCCCACCATCAGCCGATTAATTGGCAAAACCGATGTTTGCTAACCTGATGCTCAGTGCTGCCATTTTGTCGTTTTATTCATCTCAAGTTTTGCAATGAGAGGAAGTCATCAAGCCAATTCTCGTATTTTGAACACAACAAAAACCCCAGAAAACAGTCAAGTAGTCAGCGGTGTTTGTACCAACAACCTGACAAGCGCAAAAATACCAAACAATGATAAATGAGGACGAGAGAGCAGAAATACGAGAGTCACGAGACATCCGATCCGATGGTGAAAGACAATCGGCCATTGGCCGATTGTGAGAAAAAGTAACTGTTAATCGGCTCTGCCGATGTTTTGCTGATGATCGGCTCACCTCTAGTGTCAATAGCACTCCCTCATGATGACGCCTGGGGATTGATGTTTGTCCACTTTTTCCCACAATTCTTGCAGTCCGAACAATAGATAATGGCTCATTTGCAATCATTTGAAAGTCAATTTTGGCTTGTTTGTCTGCTTTTTGGGCTATTAATAGCAGCTCAATGGTACGCTATTAACCAATTTGCTTGCATGGGCACCTATTGGTACAGTGTACATGTCCAGTGTATTTTCCCTATGGGTGGATTGCCTAATACTTTACTGTATACTGTAGCTGTTAATCAAATGGTTAATATAAAGTAGAACAGAGCTGGAATTAAAAGCAGGAATGTTTAAAGTACACATGGTATGAAAATTCACCCAATATTTTTAGGATTATGTTTTGGAGAATACTTTAAAATATTGCAAAATGGCTTTTATAGTTTCTCTTTTTATCCCCTGAGCTATAGTGTTATAAGTTGTCATTTATCATAGTTGTGTGAAACAGAGGATCAGCCATGATATTGTCCAATAATTAGTTAGGAAAACTGAATCAAGACTTGCAAGCTTCTACAGTGTGAGTCAGTTTAGTCAAACAAAATCCAAAGATATGGCTGATTTTCTAAATTTATATATGATGTCATAGCTCATAATAATTCAAGATGTTATCAAAGGCTTCTTCCATATACACAGTCATAAGAAGAATGGGATGATCTTTTTGGTCATGTGCACTAAAAATGCACATTAATTTTACACTACGGTATCCTATACACTGTTACTGTACAATAGATGTCCTTCTTATACAGGGACATAGCCAGGATTTTGAAAGGGGGGGAGCCAAAATCAAAATAAATTTCTAGGTGGGGGGGGGGGGGGGGTCTGAGGGCATGTTCCCCCAGGAAATTTTGACATCGAGAGTCACTGAAATGCCATTTTCTGGTGTTGGAGGAAGATTTTACAGACTCTAAAGGTTAAAAAACATCATATATAATACTGAAAACATGCAAACGTCACATAGATACTCAAAATGCATACACTCAGTAGATTGAATACACTGTTTACAGTTTATTTCCTGACACAATTGATTTTGTAGTTGCATGTCTGTCATTTTATATCAAAAGTGGGGAGCCATGGCTCCCTCAGCTCTCCCCTGGCTACATCCCTGTTCTTATAACAAACCTTTAAATTGGATGGTGGCTAATTGTTTTGTATATGCTTAGTTTGGGTTGGTCACATGTTTGCCATAGGTTTTGTTCTGCTTTTGGTGTACCTTAGATTAGTTTTTGACTAGTAGAGTGCAGTCTATATAGTATGTGACCATTTTCTTTTAAATAATAATGTAAATTCAATTATTACACATGTGGGCAATTCCATGGTGACTCATGTTACATTGCCAAAGTGACATCACCTAAAATTACCAATAACTTAACTTCTTCCAAACTTTCTCCGGAAATTATAAGTGGGAGAAAACAGAATCTATCTTGAATATGGAGATTTTATGATAGACAAACTGCAGTATTTGCATAAAAATGATTTGAATTTTAAATGATAATATGTTACATGACTCATGTTACATCTTAAATGTTCATTATAAACCATGATTACAATTCTTTTTATTAAAGAGTCTATGACTTGGGCAGATATTTCACACCACCTTGTAAAAAGAATTGAATGAACATCTTGGAGGAAGTAGTAGGTGATTATTTCTCTCTGGAGGTTTAAAATATTGGCAACTGAGATAACAAATGATTGAACAGAGCTCAGAAGCAATCCAATGCCAGTATTCCATATTCGATCCAAATTGACTTTCCTATTGGCCCTGAATATGTACAGTATGCTATCAAACTAACTTGTTATTTTAAAGTTCCTGACAACTTTATTTTTTTTATGAATGGCACCATTAGCATGGAATTGCCCATCTGATCACATTTGGAAGTGATCACATATTTGATAACCAGGGCATCACAAATTTCAATCTCTGTCCACCTTTTAACTGGCTCATAAAATAATTGAAGCCTATAAATGTACAGTATTTGGGCAGAGCACTTAGTCTAATAATATATCTGCTAATTTAATATATTGCTTTACATGTATATGACAGATATATTGCTCTATAATGCTCTAAGAGTGCAATTAAGGATTTACATGATGAGTGTTATTTTAATATTGAACCAAAATTCCATCTACATGTAGGCAAGTGCAATTTGGAATAATTTATTTTCAAATAATTACAAATACATAGTGTAAATCTTTAACTAATTACAGTCAAAATGAAAATACCTTTCTACTTCCACTTCTGTAGTTTGTTGTGTATTACTGTATTTCTGTAGCTGCTAATGAGGCGCGAGGAAAGCCTAGCAATATAAGTTGCCAATTCTTAATGTTATTCATCTGTTCAGTGTTGGTATCAATTTGGGATAAATATCCAAATGTATTATGAACAAATGCCATTTAAAGCTAAATTAAATTACTATTTATATACAATTTTCAACAAAATTTTTTTAGCATGTTTAAACGTGTTTTAAAATACAACCTAGATAAGCTGCATAAATGCTGACTATGTTAATTGAGAATTAAGTATGTCTTTAGTTTTGCAATGTTGTGGACCACTGACGACAGTTAAATTCAAGTTTATATCTTGTTTACATGTAGTTACTCACTGTCTAATCATTTCTGCAATTGCCCCATACACCTGCACTGTAGTTATAGAACACTGAGTACTGTACATGTGATTAACAAAAATATCCTGAACCCTACATTGTGATTATTGCATTATGTATATGTTTGAGTTCCTTACTAATTCATAACCGGATTAACAATAATTATTATTTTTGTTTATATTGTAGGTCTCCAAATTTGTGGATCTAGAGTCAGCAGCAGTGAGGTATGATCAGATGTTCACTATTAATGAATTGGCGCAATGAGGGGCAAGTTTGAGTGACTTCTAAATTTCTTTTAAGAAATAGATTATATATATATATATATATATATATATATATACATATACATATATATATATATATATATATATATATATATATATAATTATATATATATATATATATATATATATATATATGCGTGCTTTTATACATCAAGTTGTGCAACCAAAAATTTGACAAAAAGATAGAACAAAAATATAGGACAAGGAAAGCAAAACAAAACAGAACAAAGAACAAAAGTTAGAAAAATTATGCACAAATATTAAACAATTGAATGATCAATCAGCCAGCCATTTTTCCTGTGATTATGTGCAGGGTGGAGCTGTGATTGTCCCTTAAACTCTACAGTACCTTTTGGCTGTGGATAGAGTTCTGTGAATTACATCATGCATGTAGCTGATATATTTGCCTAAATGCTAGGATATGAAAAATACATTTTGTGGAAACCGAACTGGAAAAATATCAAAATGAATGTGTCTTTTTGTGAAACGTCCAAATAATCACAATGTCCAGGGTTCGAGATTTGTGGTTTTTCAGTATCCTTGTTTTTATGATTAAAATTATGGTATCCCAATGGGATAACAGAGAGAATCGTAAACATCACGGATAAAGTACATGTAAGGTCTCGCAACGTAAAAACGTTAGGTCTAGCAAGGTTACGTGTAGGATCTCACAACGTAACGTAAGGTCTCACAACGTAACGTAACCTCTCACAATATAACGTATAAGGTCTCGCAACGTAACATAAAGTCTCGCAACGTAACGTAAGGTCTCTCAACGTAATATAAGGTCTCACAACGTAATGTAAGGTCTCACAACGTAATGTAAGGTCTCACAACGTAACGTAACCTCTCACAATGTAACGTATAAGGTCTCACAACGTAACATAAGGTCTCACAATGTAACGTAAGGTCTCGCAACGTAACGTAACCTCTCACAATGTAACGTAAGGTCTTGCAACGTAACGTAACCTCTCACAACGTAACGTAACCTCTCACAACGTAACGTAAGGTCTCGCAACGTAACATAAGGGCAACAGTAGCAAGGTAACGTAACGTCTCACAACTTAACGTAAGTTTTTACAATGTAACGTAAGATCTTACAACGTAACGTAAGGTCTCGCAACGTAACATAAGGTCTAGCAAGGTAACGTAAGGTCTCACAACGTAACATAAGGTCTTGCAACGTAACGTAAGGTCTGACAAAGTAACATAAGATCTCACAACGTAACGTAAAGTCTCACAACGTAACGTATAACGTCTCAAGGTCTCACAACGTAACGTAAGGTCGCGCAATGTAACCTATATATACAGTAAGGTCTTACAATGTAACGTAACGTTTCACAACGTGACAAAGTTCTACAACGTAATGTAAACTTTCCCACAGCATACATAACGTATTATCTCATATTTTGATAAAGTTAGAAGGGCACAGTTTGTCAGTTGAAAATTTGAACATTATTCTCCGATGATCTTAAATTAGATGGAGGCTACTGTAAACGTTTGCCTGGCATTTTTGTAGGCGGAAAGACTAGAAAAAATTTAGTACACTAGCTGTATAGTCTATATGTTTTGTTCTTGTTTTTCCTAGACTGAAGCTTGCCTGAAGGAAGAAGACTTTGCCCAGATACTTCTTGACAAATTGCAGTATGAGCTGGCTGAAAAATCAGGTAGTGTAGTTATTACATATAAAACTGATGGTCCGCGGCATGGCCCAAAATAAACATGTCATGTTTTCTGCCGAAACATTAACGAATCCATCTGCATTGCTTAGTCTTTGAAATTGACACCGTGAAATCACTGAACTATGATTGGTCCATTTGCCGCTTTTGAATTCTCCAGCCAAAAACGTTTAGGAATGCAGACATATATTCGTTCAGGTTTTGGGCGGAAATCATGATGTGTTTTTTTAGGACCATGCCGCGCATCATCGGTTTTGGTATTATATATATATATATATATATACCGCACCCATTTCAGGGTTATAGATCTGAAGAAGACCTGTGCCTCGAAACGTTATCAATAAAGATGTTTTAAAAACTTAGTTCTCTGTTGATGATTATATATATATATATATATATATATATATAATATCCGCCACATACGAGCTTCCGTCATGCGTATTGTAGTTTATGTTTTCAAGTTTCTTGCTGAGTTGAGAACAGCTTCAGAATTTTCTCTCAGAGCCAAAATATACGTTGAAAAGATTGAATGAAGAATAAAAACAGCTTTGAAAAGTCAAAAGGTGGTTGTGAATCTTTGGCTGTTTAGATGGACAAAGAAGCTAAAAATAAATTAATAGCGAAAATAACGCGTTGTTTTTCAATATTTCTAACCTGAAGGAATAACACAGTCTTTATCCATAATGAGTTATTACTTCAAACCCCCGCTTTGCTAAGTAATAATAATGGTTCTACTCATAAATATGTGTTGTTAGTTCAATTCTTGTGGATTTTAATTTGTCTGACAAAACATTGTCAACCTGACAATTCAAACCGGGTTTTGTAAACTTTTAAGACGGTTTTTAAAGTGGATTTACCGTCTTAACTTTGTAAATTGTGCATTTGAGAGATCATATAAATACTAGAGGGGGCATCCTATCTTAATTTCAGTCAACCGCGGGTAACCAATTGAACGCCGCCATCTTGGATTTTTTTCGAGGCAAACATTAGGCGCGTTGGTTGGCAAAGGACTGGGTCTAGTACATTTGCCAACTAATTGACTGAAATATTCATAGGTAATGGAGGCTGGCATGTGGTTACCAAATTTTCCCGCCAATGCCCCTTCTAGTATTTATATTTTATATGATCTCTATGGCTCATATACCATTAGTATACTATAGCTATATATATATATATATATATATATATATATATATATATATATATATCCATATGTTCTTAATAGCACTAAAGTTACTATAAACTTCAAGTAAATGACAAATTTTTTTAATGTAAACATGTTTCGGCAAACTTATGCCATCTTCAGTACAAGATATGAAAGAATAATTATTTTTACAGGCCGTATATTTACTCGGGCGACCTGTGGTCGGACGAGTCTAGGTTTCGGCTCTGTTATTTTTTTTTATTTTTTTTTTTGTGTCGGTAGACGGGAGTTATGACGTCACTGCTCAAATGCTGCTGACTTCTCATGGCGGATTTTTAAGCAGGAGTGACGAGTTTTTTCTTCTCCTGACGCCTTTGGTTGTGTTGTTCGAAGTGAATTTGTGTTTTAATGATAAACACGCTCACAATGCTTACAATAGACTATAGTAGACATGGGTTGGTTCGCGATCTCCATAATCGTACGCTGAAAATGCGTTAGTACTCGTTCAAACTTTGCTTACGCTTCGAATCTGCGATCACTTCGACTGAAATTGGTCGATGAAGTCATGCCTATTCTGTGGTTGTGTCAAGCGCATCGCTGATCAACCATATAAGCAACTTACTTGGAAAACCTACCAACACTTTGGCCAAAGGCAAATACATGCATCAGCGAACGCTTTTAAATCGATCGTTCGATACTTCGATTTGTCATTTAATACTCGCAAATTGAAAATTAAAAGGACGTCTAACCGTACAATCAACAGCTTTCAAGGTCTCAGTGCGGTTCTACATTGCATAACTACATTGCGTCCAAAACTTATATCATTACCAAACGCTTTATTATATGCGCGCTGTTCTGTACACGGGTATGCCAAGGTTCCAGCAATCGCTAGCGCTTTAATATCAGTAGCCCGAGTGAACGCCTAAGCAGGCGTCTTATTTAGTAAATATTTGTGAGTTTATCCATGAAGATTTGGAAATGTGTTTCAAAACCTATATATTTCTGTTCAGTTGGTACGATTTACATGAATTCTATATCGGAACCATCGTTTGAATCTGTCGAATTCAGCACTATAGGTTTTGTCTACTGAAAGTCGGTTAAGATCGTTTAATTATTCGGCTAAACGGGCTTCTACCTTGTTGTTTTCCCTGCTCGAAGTGTACAATCACATTACTGCACATGCGCAAAATTCAATTTTGCAGAACGAGTGAATACAATAATAATGGAGAAGGTACAAGAAGCCGCGACCGACAAGCAAAGAGATTGCCTTGTGAAATTATGGACTATGTGCACTATGTGCAAAAGGATTAAATTGTCGCATGTGGTTTTTAGTTTTTATTTAGCCGCTTAGGTACGAAAAATGCAGATTTAAATGGGTTAAGTGATTTCAGACTAATAAACTCAGTTGTGCACTGGTTGTGTCATTTCTTTGCACGATCATCGTCTCCTGTTTTATGAGGCGCCAGGTGTAAAAAAATTATTTAGCAAATTTTGTTAATCAATTTTCCATGGTTTGTAAACAATCACACAAAATAACCGATTATTTATAAATAAGCCATTCAATGCAGTATGATTGTTTATAAACAATCATTTTTGAAGAAATGCTTATTTATAAATAATCTTTTATCATTCAATGATTGTTTATAAACAATCATTTTTGAATAAATGCTTATTTATAAATAAGCATTTGTCACTCATGGATTGTTTATAAACAATCATTTTTGATGAAATGCTTATTTATAAATAAACATTTCTTCAAAAACGATTGTTTATAAAGCGAAATATTGCTTATTTACAAATAATCATTTTACGTTTAAACAATGCTTATTTATAAATAAGCAATTGCTTATTTATAAATAAGCATTTTGGATGGTTGCTACTTCATGTATGCCTATTATAAGGTCCTGACATATTATGTCCTCAGAGGGCCGTAGATTGCAGTACAATTTAGTAGAATGGCTATGCTTTAGATTGCTTTAGACTGCTTTAGAGTTCTTTAGGCTGCTTTAAAATATAGAAAATTTTGCCATGTGCTGTGCAGAAAGATTTCTTTCTTTTGCTTCTATTAATAAAGTTCTATAAACAAGAAGACACCGTGATAGGCAACATTTATAAGTAAAACATGACTTGAGGGAAATTAGCGATTAAATTTCCCCTAGCTTTGCCTCGGGAAGATTTGTAAAAGTCCTAGCTCGGGCCGCTAATTTCCCTTAAAGTCATGTTATTAGTTTGTAATATTATGATCGCCGAGGAAAATTTTGAGAATCTTACCGACAGGAAATTTACATGGTTGATCAGAGAAGTTGCATCTAATTTTCCCGTGCGTTTTGAATGAGGGAAAATATATGCAAGCGGGAAATTTAGAAGAAGACAAAGGATTTCTTTCTAATTTTCCCTCATCAACATGCACGGGAAAATTAGAAGACAAAGGATAAATTTCCCTCTTGCATGAGTGAGTGATGAGGGAAATACGAGGTTTACATCAGGGGCGTAGGAAGCTTGATAAACTTAGGGTGGCCGACTCCCACGAGGCGCCACCATGGTTGGCGCCGAGCGGTAAAATTTTGAAAATTTGGAGTCTGCGGTAAAATTTTGAAAATTTGGAGTCTCTAGATCGTCGGAAATGGCATTTTCAGAGTCTCCTCTACCTCTTTCGTTAGGCCCTTTCTGCTATCCGTGAGTCCGGATGGATTATTATTATTCAATAATCAATCGTAGCAATCGAAGTCGCACTTATAATGCAATTTTTTTTGAATTCAATTATTTTTTGGAAAGCTATTCCGGCCCCCCTTTATAAAATATTGGGGACAATTGTAGATCCCAAATACAAAAACAGCATCGAAGACACCCCAAAACAACCTGGAAGTCTGTAATGGAGTCGAAAAAACGTAACACGTTTCCCCTTCTTGTCAACCAGTCAACTGACCTTTACACTCATTTCTCGTTTCCCACAAACACAAAGATTGCCTTATTGGCTGCAGGGTCTCTTTTCGTACGTAGCAAGCGAATGCGCGCCACACAAACGCAGTCGGGCTAGCCCGGTTAACTTGGCTCACGCGATTGATTAGGATCTTACTGTGGTTTTAAAACTCGCATAAACTAAATTTGCAAAGAAGAATTGGTTTAGGTTTTCGAATCCTATAACGATGGTTAAAATCTCCTTTTGTGGCCGAAGAAAGAACTTCGTGACACAAGTCAGTCCGGTTAGCCGGGTCATGTCAAATCAGCCCCTAAAGCACGCTAAAGGAGTCTAAAGCTTAAGCAGTCTAAAGCAACCTAAAGCAGTCTAATTCACGCTAAAGCAGTCTAATTCACTCTAAAGTATTCTACTGAATTGTTCTCTACTCTTTGTGCTGCAGTCTACGGCCCTCTGAGCCTCTGAGGACATAATATGTCAGGACCTTATAATAGGCATACATGAAGTAGCAACCATCCAAAATGCTTATTTATAAATAAGCAATTGCTTATTTATAAATAAGCAATTGCTTATTTATAAATAAGCAATTGCTTATTTATAAATAAGCATTATTTAAACGTACAATGATTATTTGTAAACAAACAATATTTCGCTTTATAAACAATCATTTTTGAAGAAATTTATTTATAAATAAGCATTTCTTCAAAAATGATTGTTTATAAACAATCCATGAGCGACAAATGCTTATTTATAAATAAACATTTATTCAAAAATGATTGTTTATAAACAATCATTGAATGATAAAGGATTATTTATAAATAAGCATTTCTTCAAAAGTGATTGTTTATAAACAATCATACTGCATTGAATTGCTTATTTATAAATAATCGGTTATTTTGCGTGATTGTTTACAAACCATGGAAAATTGATTAACAAAATTTGCTAAATAATTTTTTTACACCTGGCGCCTCATACTGTTTCAGTCATTTGTGCTGCCCTGTTCAACATGCATGTCAATGTCTATTAAGCAATTTTTGTGTTCCGCAATCTGTATCAAATTTCAGTGTGCGCTTTTAAACTTACTTCTTTAGTCCCCTGTGATAGCGCACTTGTGGGCTGCCTTTCTATAGTTATGTTTCATTTTTGATGGGTTCACGATTTTACAAGATTGCGCAGTAATACTATATTGGTGGTCAGGACTTGTGGCTCGTCGACGCTGCGTCAAATTGAGGGCGAGATCAGTAAACAATTCGCATCTAAATTTAGGGCTAGTGACGAAACTTGGCTTCGGTCAGGCAATCAAGTGCTGCACTAAGGAAAAACAAATATTCTGCTGGCACGAGACGAAATATGTCATCGTGAATTTAATGCAAAGTTGGATAACACGAAAACAAAGTTTTTCAAATGTGGCTTGGTTCAGGCAAACTGATCTCCTGCCAAAACCAAATTTATGGTACGTCATGGATGTTTTGTCTTTTTCTTAAATCGATGACACGAAAAACGTATTTTGGGAATAAATCGTTAGTACGGATAGCAAATGCTGAAATGTCGCTTTCGTTAGAATCCAAAGTAGAAGCTACAATGAGCTTACTCTGACTGCCAGGCTTGCGTTTGTATGATTCTGACGGGCTTGCGATGTCATTTTTTCTTTGTTTTTTTCATTTTTTTAAATAAATTTAAAAAAATAGCGCAAAATCTCTCGTGAGAGTTTGGGGGAAACGGTGAGCAGTTAAAAACCAGTGACTGAGCAGGGGGTAAATGTGTGCCTGAAATCCCTGAGTCCTTAGGGGGTCACGTAACACATTCGGACAAACAATCTCAGACAGAACATTCGGACACTGAGAAAACCGCACAATAAAAGTGGTTAAAAGTTGGTCTTAGTGTGCTGTAAAAGTGATTCTCGACACCCAGAAAAGCTAAAGAGAAAAGACAAGACTAGGCTACTACGTTTCACCGTTTCTTCAGCAGCGAAAATGTAGAGAACGGAGAAACAGTTTGATAATGCTTTATATAATTTAAAACCGTTAAAATATATTAAAAGCGTATTAAATTCGTTGGCGTGAAAGTCATCTAGACTACTGTAAATCTACAGACTTCGTTTCATGCGTCAATATGGTCTAACGATAAAAAACCAACCATAAAAGCAACTATGGCGGTACACGTATTAAGTTACATTATTTGTAGATTTAATACTGAGACGCGATCATGATACATGGCTAATTCCTGCCTTTTGTTAATTGCCGCAGATTGTTTTAGAAATATGCGCGATTTAACAAGCGTGAACGTCATCAAACTTCGCCGCACACTGGCACATCTAACGATATACCACCCAAGCTTCCATTGCCTGCGTATCATGCAAGATTGAGGTGAAGTGATCTTTTCACGAACAACT
Organism: Corallium rubrum; assembly: GCA_964035015.1. Classification (NCBI taxonomy): domain Eukaryota; kingdom Metazoa; phylum Cnidaria; class Anthozoa; order Scleralcyonacea; family Coralliidae; genus Corallium; species Corallium rubrum. Next base: position 45,477,277 of record OZ035997.1, read on the forward strand.
GCGGCAAGTTCTTCTTGCACTGAAACATGACACTGACCATTTTAATATGCCATTGTATCGCGCGGCGTGTATTTTTGGGCGTGCTTTTGATTGAATGACCAAACCGAACGTTAAATGTATATATGGGCATCAACAATGATTCCACAGTAGCTTTTTCGTGATTTGTTGTAAATCGTTTGCCATGCGCTTTCTTGTTTGTTGCAGCCTTTAAAATGAATGACTTCAGATATCGTTATGTGAGATCTGTGAACACCATCTAAACAGTTTATTAATAATAACTAAAGTATTAAAGTGTAATGTGTACACAAAATGTCACAATACCGTACATATAGTTCGAGATATAGTTAAAGCAATGTCATGATGGCTTTCAGTATATGAATTCTATGTTGTCCCAATCTAGGTTGTCCATGCATGTAAGTTTATAATAGCAGTCAATAAAAAAATTGTTCTTTGTAAAACAAGTGCGTGCGCTTTATAATTAACTTTCGAACATGTCTTCCTCTCCACAGTCATCACCATGCCCATTGCCCATGCCCAGTAGCCCGAGTTAACGCCTAGCGGGCGTCTTGTTATATATAAATACGATATGCTAATTGAATAACAAGGATATGACGCATCTAATAGAATTATATTACAGTGGTGTGAATAGTCTTATGTTGAGATATCGAGCTAATGATTAATTACTGACAGAAAATAGGATAGAGAAAGGAAGTATTAGGGCGTGTGACAAGTTATAAGCTAAAAATTGTGTTAACATGATGAACTTATGCTCCATTCTTAGTCCTCTCATACCTAGTGATTACACCACCACAGACTCTTTCTCTTTTGTTGAAGATTTCTTAAACTTTGACTCTAGCAACAAATTTTTCATATCTTTTGATGTTGAAAGTCTTTTTACCAACATTCCTCTAACCGAAACTATAGATATTGCCATAAATATGATTTTCGATAACAATCCTACGTTTCCCATTGACAAAAAGAATCTCAAAGAATTATTTTCTATTGCCACATCACACACACACTTTTTATACGATGGTTCTTTCTACGACCAAATCGATGGAGTGGCTATGGGCTCTCCTTTAGCACCAGTACTCGCTAATCTTTTCATGGGTTTTCATGAACGCTCTTGGCTAAACAATTACAACGGACCCAACGTTTTATTCTACCGCAGATATGTTGACGATACTTTCTGCATTTTTCATACTGAAAATGAGGCCATGTTATTTTTCAACTACCTCAACTCGCAGCATTCTAACATTAGATTTACGTTTGAAAAAGAGGAGAATGGCAAACTACCTTTCCTAGACGTTTTAATTACTAAATCATCCGACACGTGCAACACATCAATTTTCCATAAGAAAACTTACACAGGCCTACTCACGAGTTTCCTCAGTTTTTCTCCTCTTTCTTATAAAACCGGTTTAATAAGAACTCTCATTGACAGGGCTCGAAAAATCAACAATACCGCTAGAGGTTTTCAAAATGATTTAAATGAACTCGCTTTTACACTTCAACGCAATTCTTTCCCACTTCACATAATTAATCAAACCATCAACAAATACTATGACACCAACTCAAACGCACCTATTTCTACTACGGTTTCAGATCCGCCACCAGATAAACAAAATACTCGCTATTTCAAACTTCCCTATATAGGTTTCTATTCAAAAATTACGGAACAAAAATTAAAAGGTCTTATCAAACGGTTCTGCACAGACATACAAATCAAACTTGTCTTCTCATCATACAAAATAAAAAACCTTTTCTGTTTTAAGGATCCTATTCCTAGTGATCTCAAGTCCTTTGTAGTTTACCAATTTACTTGTGCGGGATGTAACTCCCGTTATATTGGCGAAACTACTCGTCACCTTACTACAAGGATAAAAGAACACACTTCCACAGATTAAAACTCACACATCCTTAAGCACCTACAGAAATCATCCTCCTGTAAGAACAAATACTCTCAATCCTGTTTCAAAGTTTTAGACTCCGCTAAATCTTTGTTTTCACTTAGACATAAAGAAGCCTTGTACATTAATAAATATAAGCCTGATCTTAATATCCAAGTTCATCATGTTAACACAATTTTTAGCTTATAACTTGTCACACGCCCTAATACTTCCTTTCTCTATCCTATTTTCTGTCAGTAATTAATCATTAGCTCGATATCTCAACATAAGACTATTCACACCACTGTAATATAATTCTATTAGATGCGTCATATCCTTGTTATTCAATTAGCATATCGTATTTATATATAAATATACGGCCTGTAAAAATAATTATTCTTTCATATCTTGTACTGAAGATGGCATAAGTTGGCCGAAACATGTTTACATTAAAAAAATTTGTCGTTTACTTGAAGTTTATATATATATATATATATATATATATATATATATATATATATATATATATATATATATATATACACACTATAGTTTAGTATATTACTAATATTATTTTACTTTGGCCACAAGTTTGAGTTTGCAAATCCAAATATATTTTTAGATCTTACCTATACCCTGCGAGCAGAGCCTTCTTTTCCTTATTTCTTCGCTGAGAGAGAGGAAGAAAAGAAGACTCTGCTGTATTCGTGACTGGTTGCCATTGCGCATGCATGTCAGTTGCTTGGTTACAGTCTCGAACCCAGTCCAAATCAGAGCAGAAAGCAAAACAAGAACCGGTTAAACGGGTCTTAAACAGGTTACTTCGTCCTAAATCTTGGACAAAGCCAAACACGAATACAGCAGAGCCTTCTTTTCTTCCTCTCTCTCAGCGAAGCAATATAAGGGAAAGAATGCTCTGCTCGCAGGGTAGACTTTACCTTGCCAGCCGTTAGAGTGCGCGACAGCACACCCGCTTCTCGTCACGTACCTCGCATCATGGACGTGTGTATTTCTCCACGTGCTTACTTTGTTGTAGTTTTGGAGAGAATGTTCAAAGAATTTTCCCTTTCAGAGTGAAGCGTGACATCTGTGCCTTGTGTTTCCGAAGTGTTTGTATATATTTCTTCATATGTTTTGCATGCATACCTGTGCTATTTACAGTATATGTATACAGATACTCAATTAAGTACATATATATTGTACATATACTTTCACTCAGTTAAACTACGTGTTCTGGAGATTTTTGGTGAAGAGAAATTTTTTTTTTTAAGATCAAACTCATGGGACCAGTTGCAAACTTCTATTTCTCATCAAAAATCTCTGTTGGAATACACACTTTAATTAAGGTTGTGTTCTGATAATCTGATATAACACAATCCATCAGAGTTGAAGTAGCCGTCATCATACATTTCGAGCTTTGATAGAGAACAACTTAAAGTGTTTAAATTGAAAAATTAGCTTAGCCACGTTTTTTTTACACAAGTGAAAAGGGAAGTCAATGTGGTGCAGTCTTTTAGCAATAAGCTCTTAAGTTTTGCTAGTATGGCTAAATCTTTTTAGAGAAATTTTAGTGTTTAGTTAGAATTAGACCGCCGATAACGTAAAGCGTATTAATTAACTATATATACTCGCAATAGATTTCAGAGTACAGTACATATGTTGCCATGTTGGTCCACCTGCATACGTTATTACGTTATTACAGTAGGTTCATACGGGTATATTCATTCCTTGTCTTTCGTAATTTTATAATTTCAAGGGTCCAACCACAGGGAGCCCATCTTGGGAATTCGTCATGTCAAAAAAAGCGCGTGGGTATCCTGTGGCGCACTCGAAAGACGCGCGGGGGACTGTGGCACACTCGGTCGTTGGTGTGTAAATTTTTTCCTCTCCCTCCCCCCCTTTCCCTCCATTTTTTCCTTTTTTCCGCCTTTTTTCCGGCTTTCGGTAACCGTTATTCGTTTTTTCAAATCGCCACAGGGTACCCACGCGCTTTTTTTGACATGATGAATTGCCAAGATGGGCTCCCTGTGGTCCAACCTTTATACATGATAACTTGAGGGCATGGTACGAACTAAATGTATTGTATTTTTTGGGAAATGATTAGTTAGAAGATAAGCTTTACGTTAAGTTTTTTCGTTTGTTTCTCCTGTACAAGCTGTCGTAAGTTAAACTCAGAGAAAAAGTTTGAGCTCCAGACGGGACTCGAACCCACAACCTTCCGAATGCCAGCCGGACACTCTAACCATTGAGCCACTGGAACTCAGATGATAGACGGAGGTTGTTTTTCGATAATTATACCTGGGAACTAGTGAAACCGTGTGTCAGTTTGTGTCAGTTTATTTTTAGTAAATGGTTTTCTACGTTAGTATAGTGAAGTTGGTAAAGTTTCGTTTGTTTTTGTCGTAAAAACGGTTTGACTAAGTTCCCAGGTATATTATCGTAAATAACCTTGGTCTATCATCTGAGTTTCAGTGGCTCAATGCTTAGAGCGTCAGTAAATGTTTTTCTATGTGAGTGGTGTTTTCAGCTTGAAGTTGTTAAAGTTTTTTTCGTTTGTTTTTGCTGTACAAGCTGTCGTAAGTTAAACTCAGAGAAAAACTCTGAGCTCCAGACGGGACTCGAACCCACAACCTTCCGAATGCCAGTCGGACGCTCTCACCATTGAGCCACTCGAACTCAGATGGTAGACCGAGGTTGGGTTTTTTTTTTTGAAAAGCAAACGAAAAAACTTCAAGCTGAAAAACTACTAACATAAGCTTTACGTTTGTAAGGGTTTGTTGAATGAAAATGCATACATAGACACATCACAATTAGCTATATGTACAGTGTATATAGGTGTGTGGTGATAATGCATGTTTCTTATACAATTCCTTTCCGTCCAAGACGCCGTTCCTATAACGTTCTTGTAGTCTCTAGGCTATAAGGGCTGAAGGTGAATAAAAGGGTTTGGCATAACCCAGAATAAATTCGGGCTGTGAATACAAGTGTTATAGGCATAGCATCTTTTATTTAGGTTTGGTTAAATGTGGTTATTCAAATGAAGGTGGTGGAGAAATTAAAAAAGATGAACTAGTAAAGTGGATTGCGAGGTGGCCAGTAAGTACTGTAGTATACCTCTTAGCACTTACCATCTGTTCAGACGACGTGCCCGGGTACGGTGCTCGGGCACGGGCCAATTGTTCACATTCATGGTGCCCTGGATCTGATAAGCGTTCACACAGAAACATTTTCATGGCTTTTTGTAGCTATTTTGTGGCTTTAAGCCTCCCAATAGTTGAATTACAAAGAATATTGAGTAAAAAGCGTGGGCACCACTTTGGGCACTGAAAACGCGTTCACATTAGTGTCCGTACTCGGGTAAGGTGCTCGGGTACTACCTCAACGCACGGTGCCCAGTTTTGATTAGTTTGAGTTGGGCACCGCGAAATAGCCGTGTTCACATTAGTGCCCGCGCCCAGGCACCGCGCCCAGGCACCGCGCCCAGGCACCGCGCCCAGGCACCACGCCCAGGCACCGCGCCCAGGCACCGCGCCCAGGCACCGCGCCCAGGCACCGCGCCTAGGCACCTAGTCTGAACAGGGGGCTATGTTTTTTTATTTATTACTGCATGCAAGTTTTAAAACTGCAAGTTTTCAATCACTCTCTGAAGCATATTTAAATAGGTAGATGCTTTAAATATATTGAAAGAAACATTTTACTACTGATGCTGTGACACGTATTAGCTATACTGTATATAGGGAATGCTATAATGTTCAAGTTGAGTAACAAATTACTGTATCAATGGAGCGGAAAGTTTGAATGATATGAACTGTGTACACGCTGATCTCGGTGTCTCTGTTACTTCTCTTTAATCCATTAATTCCTTGCTATATGTTGAGGGAGCTCCGTTTGAAGTAAAGTTATCAGGCGTTAGACAAAGGGGAAATATAAGAACGGTTTCTTGGTCGGTCGAGGTTAAAAGGGATGACTCAAAAAGACCCGTCCAGTCCTTTCGCGGCTTTTCCAAAATATATCGTCAAATTTGTTTTTTCCAAATTTGTCGTGAACTTCAGTGGGTCTGAAGTCAAGTGAAATGAAATGAAATGAAATGAAATGAAATAAAATGAAATGAAATAAAGTGAAGTGAACTGAAATAAAATGAAATGAAGTGAAATGAAATAAAGTGATGTGAAATGAATTAAAATGAAATTAAGGTCGTTGAGAAAATACGTCTCTAAACACAAGTAAAAATACGGCAGTTTTACGTGTGAAGATATCAGTTTAACGATCAAATAAAAACTGTGCCCCTAACCCTAAAATTTTTCAGCTCATCGAATGTACTATTTAGTTATAGTGTTTTGGTGAAAGAAATTTACAATTTGGGTAAATTGTCCGGTTTTTATGGCGTGTTGAATTTGGCTTTTGCTGGCCCAGTGCCGTCGTATTTTTTCATTACCGTGCAGGAGCCTGGGTCTAGCACGTCTTTTTGACGTCACGCAAGGTAGTCGGTATCAGTGAACTCTGTATACCTGGAAGGTTGACTGCCAATAAAAAGGTGAGGCAAAGCATGGCGGCCATGGGGAATTTTTGGACGTCAGTTCGGTCTAGGCCCCTATGCGGTCATCTTGGATGTCAGTCTTAGTCTTTTTGCTCGCGGTCGAACACAGGCGGCCCAAACGTACACCCTCTTGCACGCGAGCAGTGTTGTATTCCTTTTGTGTTTACTTTCGATTTCATTTGCTTTTGGAGGAGGGGCTGCGTATGTTGTTCTTATTTTGTTTCTGCTTTGTATTTGTTGATGCTTGTGACTTTCCGAGTCGAGTTTGAACTATATATTTCGGCGAGTCCCACTCACGGTAAATTAACCGCTTTATGCCTGATGACTTATGTCTTTCATGGAGAATAGGGAGCTCAAGCAAACTAGGACGACGACGGCAATGTAAAGTTCAGTATCTAGCAGAAACCACGAATTATTTACGTAGTATTGAATACTTAAGGTATGTTTTTCGGCGTGCATAATCTTATAGAGTTCTAAAAGGATTTCGTTGCATAGTTTGAAGTCAAACTCGACTACAGACGGCCCTCACTTGAAGCTACCTAAAATCCACAAAAACCGCTGGATCTCGCAACATTGCCATCAGTACATTTGTCAAGCACTTGGCTTTCGGTTCATTGCTCTTAGTCTTTCGACCCAACGTTCATCTTCGTCGCTCAAGACTGTTCATACAAACTTTGTTTCGGTTTTGTTTGACCAGGTAACACGCAATATCTTCTCTCGAATTCCTTTGGCTCGCTGGAAATGATCTGAGCAAAGTATTGAAGTTTTCGAAGATTCGAAGACACGTTTTGCCTTAACGAAATCTACCCAAATTTATTTCTTCGCTTTTTTAATAGCTTCAGGCCAGTCATCGTTGAAATATGAAATGGTGTGAAGACTTACACCATCCTTGAGACTAGCTTTATTCATACAATTGGCAGCAACACAACTATAAACACCATCTTTTCAGTTTTCACAAGCTTTCCAACGATACAGCAAACGCAATATATATGTAGATATCGAAATTTATAGCATGAAGCCACAGAATAAGGATCAACCAGAAGTCCACCCTCGGGAAATGTCGGCCTCGCGATCCCGGCGCCATTTTGAAAGCAAGTGCCCCCAGGAAATTACCACTCCCGTCCTTGCGACCCTCGGGCTCCTGTATTCAATTACTCTTGGCCTTCTTATGACCTTTTAATTAACTTTATATTGTTATCTATCTGTATAAATAATATTTAGTTGAGTAAGCAAATAATTTACTTTAGAAAAGGATTCTTTGGAGATATAATTCTTTGACCACGAACTTATTAAAACTTCAGTGAGCGGATACTACGGGTAAAAGTCCGTGGCAAAAAAGTCCTGTACTCATGAAGCGGGTTTTACTTTTCTCGATTTTGCCGACACATTTGTTTATAGAAAAAGATTGCTAGATTGCTATTTCGGAACTACGCATTGTTGAAATACATTGGGTATGTATGTTGTTAGAAATTTTAGAAGCTTTCATTTGGTATATAATTCAAATTTTAGTGTTACCTGTAACTTTTTAAAATGTTCAAAATGTTCTCACCATTCACCGACACGGTACTGATTTTCTTTGTATTTTCCTCATGAATTATTAATGAGTTATATATATATATATATATATATATACATATATATATATATATATATATATATATATATATATATGTGTGTGTGTGTGTGTGTGTGTGTGTGTGTATATATTATATGTATGTATATAATGTATATGTGACAGATGACGTATGCCGTCATCTGCTCTATATATTCAATCCCAGTCTTTCCTTATTTTTCAACATCAGTAAGACAACTTTGACATTTAATATCTCAAAAAGTACATTTATTTCATATTTTTGAAATTGGTTATTTAGATTATGAGCCTCAAATTTGTTCAATCAGAATTTTTTCACTTCACAGGCGCTTTAAATATAATAACTATAGTAGCAAGCTTTTTAGTTTGATTATGTTTTATTTTTCTTTAACAGAGAAGCACTAAATTCCAATGTGGCACTCTACTAAAAAGCATGTTTAGTCAAGTGCAGAAGACCTCTGGATATGACTTAAGGTAACATATTTTGTTTACATGTGCGTAGTGGTAAACAAAAAAATATGGCCATCCCTGAAAATGTCGCAAATTTGGTGTAACACACGAAATTTTGTAAAACGATGTTTGGACAAAACGTATCTGTCCAGATCTGTCGAAGTATGGTCTCACATCGTAATTCTACTCCAAATGATTTCTAAAATTCATGAACACTTCATAATTTTAGTCATTCGTCCAAACACATGTACAGCAGCACAAACTCATTAGGAGGATGTTATATTTTATTTATTGACTTTTTACTTAATTAATTAAAACTTAATTGCTTAATTACTTAATTACTTAATTAATTAATTAATTAATTTATTTATTTATTTATTTATTTACTTGTCTGTTTATTTGCATTCCAAGTTTTTTGGATGAAAACGGGACAGCAGTGTCTGACGTATCTAATGTTGTCATTGTCAAGACCACACTTGTATTAAAGCCGCTACTGTGCAGGATACGGGAGGCGTTTTCTAAAGTGATTCTTCAGCTGGTTTTTCTTTCTGCAGGTAATATAACGCTTCAACGCCATTTATTAGAACACACGTTATTTCATATCCTGGTCCTCCCGCAATTTTATGTTAGGGACTTTAAGATTCAGACAACGGACTACGGCTACGGTAGAAAGTTTAGCAGTGATATTAAATGGTGGTGTATTGTACATCCAAATTTCAAGATACAGAATCGCACCGACTCGCCTTGTTCTTAAATTCTTGAAGAGATACGAGAGTAAGGTTAAGCTTTCCCAGGCTTCTGAGTGATTCAGGTTCCGCGTTGTCTTTACAACGTAAAAATGCTTTTTTTACGTTGTCAAACAGAGCCACGACGGCATGTACATTGCTCTTGGGACCGTCATTTGCAAAAGCTCTTTGTATATGACATAAAAATCTATTGTTCAAACCACGTTGCCGTAGTCGTAGTCGTTGTGTTTTCTTAAAGTCCCTAATAGTAAGACAGGAGAGGAGAGAAAAGCGGTACGAACCTCACTCTCATGTAACCCAGGCTATATTTGGCTACGAATCTCATAGGCTAATCTGATACAGGTTTAACCAATCATATCACCCTAGTATAGACGTTTAGTGAATCAAAACTCTGTGTGAGGGTTATCCAATCAGAAATGGTGAACACGTTCTGTTCAGCTAGAATTCTACTGGCGCGGTTTGATCAATCATCGTACCGCTTCCTACCAGAAGTTTTCTCTCCTCTCTCGTCTTACCACTATAATTAAATTACGGGATCTAGAACAGGTCTGGGACCAGGGTAATTATTTCAGAATAGACTCGAGTCAAAAAACTTTTCTAAAATCTTATTCGTTTTTGCGTACACACATTTTATCAAAAATTTTGTATACGTTTAAGCAAAGTCCTTTAATATATATGTTTTACGCAAAAACTGGCGAGGCAAAGACAAAAGTTATCTTTGCGCAGATAAGATAAATTAATAGGATTGTGTCTCTATCTTTGAAAAATCAACACTAAAATTCATCTGAGCTTGTAGCCAGCTGTCCAACAGTTCTGACACGAGAGCCTGGCTTGGATGTCAGGGAAACTACTTCCTGCAATGCGCTATCGACGATAAATAAATTACTTTTACTTCACGATCTGTCAAACACTCAAAAAATATCTTTTGATGAAAATACCATAAAGTATTGAATGATCTTTTTGAGAGAGAGAGAGAGAGAGAGAGAGAGAGAGAGAGAGAGAGAGAGAGAGAGAGAGAGAGAGAGAGAGAGAGAGAGAGAGAGAGAGAGAGAGAGAGAGAGAGAGAGAGAGAGAGAGAGAGAGAGAGAGAGGAGAGAGGAGAGAGGAGAGAGGAGAGAGGAGAGAGGAGAGAGGAGAGAGGAGAGAGGAGAGAGGAGAGAGGAGAGAGGAGAGAGGAGAGAGGAGAGAGGAGAGAGGAGAGAGGAGAGAGGAGAGAGGAGAGAGGAGAGAGGAGAGAGGAGAGAGGAGAGAGGAGAGAGGAGAGAGGAGAGAGGAGAGAGGAGAGAGGAGAGAGGAGAGAGGAGAGAGGAGAGAGGAGAGAGGAGAGAGGAGAGAGGAGAGAGGAGAGAGGAGAGAGGAGAGAGGAGAGAGGAGAGAGGAGAGAGGAGAGAGGGAGAGAGGAGAGAGGAGAGAGGAGAGAGGAGAGAGGGAGAGAGGAGAGAGAGAGAGGAGAGAGGAGAGAGGAGAGAGGAGAGAGGAGAGAGGAGAGAGGAGAGAGGAGAGAGGAGAGAGGAGAGAGGAGAGAGGAGAGAGGAGAGAGGAGAGAGGAGAGAGGAGAGAGGAGAGAGGAGAGAGGAGAGAGGAGAGAGGAGAGAGGAGAGAGGAGAGAGGAGAGAGGAGAGAGGAGAGAGGAGAGAGGAGAGAGGAGAGAGGAGAGAGGAGAGAGGAGAGAGGAGAGAGGAGAGAGGAGAGAGGAGAGAGGAGAGAGGAGAGAGGAGAGAGGAGAGAGGAGAGAGGAGAGAGGAGAGAGGAGAGAGAGAGAGAGGAGAGAGGAGAGAGGAGAGAGGAGAGAGGAGAGAGGAGAGAGGAGAGAGGAGAGAGGAGAGAGGAGAGAGGAGAGGGAGGGAGGGAGGGAGGAAGGAACGAACGAACGAACGAACGAACGAACGAACGAACGAACGAACGAACGAAAGATTGGTTGAATGAATGGATGAATAAATGAATGGATGAGTGAATGAATGAATGAATGAATGAATGAATGAATGAATGAATGAATGAATGAATATGAATGAATGACTATATTTAAGTCTGACGTATTTAGCTAAAGTTACAGTTACGTTCTTAGACAGTAGTTCTATGATGCTTGTTTTTCTAGTTATCATCTTAGGCTTGTGCGTTTATTTCTACGTAAAATATCGTTGGAGACTACAAGAAAGAAAAACGCGGCAAGTGTTTGAGCTGATTGATCAAATTCTAGGTACGTATATGAAATCGTGAGTTGTGAAGAATAGGCTATCTTCCCCTTCGCACTTCTCTGCTCTGCTCCCTTACCTTCCTTTTCTATTCCATTTCCCTCATTCGTATCTCTTCTCGTCTTTCTCTTCTCTTCTTTCCTTCCCCTCCATTCCTTTTTCCTCCCCTCCTCCTCCTCCTAGCCATTTTTCACCCTTCTTGTCTTTCTTTCTTTTACTCTCTCTTGCTCTTCGTTTCTTTGTGTTCCATTCCGTTCTTTCCATTTCTCCTTTCTATTTTATATTCGCCCCTTTCATTGTCTTTTCTTTTTATATTTTTTATTTATTTATTTATTTATTTCTCTTCTCTTTTCTTTCCTTCTCTTACCTTTCATTTCCCTTGTCTTTTTCCTTTTTTTATTTCTTTTCTTCCTTTTACTTCTCTTTCATTTTCTCCACTTCCTTTGCCTTTCTTCTCTCTTTTTTCCTCCCTTTCCTGCTTTCCGTTTTTCTTTCCTTTTCCCCTTCCCCCTTCCCTTTCCTCATTTTTCCTTCTTTTCCTCCTCTTCTATTTCTATTCCTTTAAATTTTTTTCTAGTTCCCCCCTTTCCTTCGCATTCCTTTCTTTTTTCTTTCCTACCGTTTTCTTTCTTTTTTCTCCTTTCTTTCTTTTTGCTTTGTTTCTTCTTTTCTCCCACAGATTGTCCACTGAAGAGGACCCTAAACAATGTATTTTGTTTTATTCTGATTTTCAACGACTGTATTGTGTTTGTAGACGTATTGAAAAACCACCATAACGAATGTCAGCGAAATAAAGATCTCAGTCCATATTTAGCAATTCCTCACGTTCGAGACATGCTGATAAAACCTTCAGAAAGGTCAGTATTCGAGAATGAACATAATATATTGTGTATTGCCGTAACGTTGTCAGTGATGTTGTTTTTAGGATGTCTTTGCTAATGTTGTCGGTTAGGTGATTGATGTTTGTTGAAAGTACTGGTAGTGGTGCTGTTACTAGTGGTAGTTGTGCTCGTGGTGGTGCCGGTAGTAGTGGTGGTTGTGGTGGTACTGTTATAGTAGTGTTAGTAGTGGTGCTGTTATAGTAGTGGTAGTTGTGCCCGTTGTGGTGCCGGTAATAGTAGTGGTGGTTGTGTTGTGTTGTGTTGTGTTGTGTTGTGTTGTGTTGTGTTGTGTTGTGTTGTGTTGTGTTGTGTTGTGTTGTGTTGTGTTGTGTTGTGTTGTGTTGTGTTGTGTTGTGTTGTGTTGTGTTGTGTTGTGTTGTGTTGTGTTGTGTTGTGTTGTATTGTGTTGCGTTGTTAGTAGTGGTGGTTGTGGTTGTGCTGTAATCAATGGTAGTTGTGGTTGTGGTGGTGCTCTTAGTAGTGGTTGTGGTGGTGCTGTTAGTTGTGATTGTGTTGTTATAGTAGTGGTAGTTGTGGTGGTGCTGTTAGTTGTGGTAATTGTGGTTCTGGTTGTGCTGTTAGTAGTGGTAGTTGTGGTTGTGGTGGTGCTGTTAGTAGAAGTTGTGGTGGTGCTGTCGGTAGTGGTAGTGATTGTGCTGTTATAGTAGGGTAGTTGTGGTGGTGATGTTAGTTGTGGTAATTGTGGTTCTGGTTGTGCTGTTAGTAGTGGTAGTTGTGGTTGTGGTGGTGCTGTTAGTAGAGGTTGTGGTGGTGCTGTCAGTAGTGGTAGTGATTGTGCTGTTATAGTAGGGTAGTTGTGGTGGTGATGTTAGTTGTGGTAATTGTGGTTAGGGTTGTGCTGTTAGTAGTGGTAGTTTTAGTTGTGGTGGTGCTGTTAGTAGTGGTAGTTTTAGTTGTGGTGGTACTGTTAGTAGAGGTTGTGGTTGTGGTTGTGGTTGTGGTTGTGGTTGTGGTTGTGGTTGTGGTTGTGGTTCTGGTTGTGGTGGTGCTGTGAGTAGTGGTAGTTTTGGTTGTGGTGGTACTGTTAGTAGAGGTGGTGGTTGTGGTTGTGCTGTTAGTAGTGGTAGTGGTGGTTGTGGTGGTGCTGTTATAGTAGTGATTGTTGTGGTTCTGCTGTTGTGGTAGTGATGGTTGTGGTGGTGCTGTTATAGTGTGGTTGTTGTGGTTCTGCTGTTATAGTAGTTGTGGTTGTGGTGCTGCTGTTTTAGTAGTCGTATAGTTGCGGTCGTGTTAGTAGTGGTCGTAGGTGTGCTGTTAATATTGTTCGTAGTTGTGCTGTTAGTATAGTGGTACTGTTAGTAACAGTAGTAGTGGTTATAGTGGTGCTGTTAGTAGTGGTAGTTTTGGTCGTAGTGATACTGTTAGTAATGTTCATGATGGTCCTGTTAGTAATGGCCATAATGGTGCTGTTAGTAATGGTCATGGTGGTAGTGGTCGTGGTGGTGCTGTTAGTGATGGTCATGGTGGTCATCTGTTAGTAGTGGTCATGGTGGTACTGTTAGTAGTGGTCATGGTGGTACTGTTAGTAGTGGTCATGGTGGTACTGTTAGTAGTGGTCATGGTGGTACTGTTAGTAGTGGTCATGGTGGTACTGTTAGTAGTGGTCGTGGTGGTGCTGTTAATAATGGTCATGGTGGTGCTTTTAGTAATGGTTGTGGTGCTGTTAATAATGGTCATGGTGGTGATGTTAGTAATGGTCATGGTGGTACTGTTAGTAGTGGTCATGGTATGGTGGTGGTGTTGAAGGTGAAGAGTCGACTGTGACACCGACTTCTCTTTCTGATCCTGAACAAGATCTAACGACCCAGGTGCCTGAACTTCATCCAACGACTCAATTGAGACGTTCCACTCGAGAAGTTAAACCACCATCTCGTTATGGTTGGTAGAACCCTGCGAACTGTAACTTTAATTAACTGTTAGTTAGAACTTCTAGGAAGGAAAAATGACATAAACTTATATTGAGTTGCCTGTGGTATTCGAGTCCGCAGTCGCATTTGGCCAGTTCTTGCCCATATAAGGGCATTTATAAGGCTCGTCTGGTGACCTCCATTTTGTATTTTATTTTATACTTCTTTAGCTACATGTTTGTCATGCTTGGGTTTTAAGTTGAATAAAGCCTATTTAGTGTTGTCCATTTAATCAAGCCTACTTATGGTTCCGACAGTGGTCATGGTGGTAATGTTAGTAGTGGTCATGGTGGTACTGTTAGTAGTGGTCATGGTGGTATTGTTAGTAGTGGTCATGGTACTGTTAGTAGTGGTCGTGGTGGTGCTGTTAGTAGTGGTCGTGGTGGTGCTGTTAGTAATGGTCATGGTGGTACTGTTAGTAGTGGTCATGGTGGTACTGTTAGTAGTGGTCATGGTGGTGCTGTTAGTAGTGGTCGTGCTGTTAGTAGTGGTCGTGGTGGTGCTGTTAGTGATGGTCATTGTGGTACTGTTAGTAGTGGTCATGGTGGTAGTGTTAGTAGTGGTCATGGTGATGCTGTTAGTAATGGTCGTGGTGGTGCTGTTAATAATGGTCATGGTGGTGCTTTTAGTGATGGTGATTGTGATCGTAGTAATGCTGTTAGTAGTGCTAGTTGTCTCGCCACTACAACTAAAATCAGTACAGCGTTTTTCTTCTTCTGGAAGTTAATTGGAAGTCATAGCTTCAGCCTTCATACTAGAGATACGATCATACCAAAGCAGTGTATACTGCTAGAAATTTAAGATGAACTAAACACGGACGTTTTAATCAAATCTGATTGGAATATATGGAATACTTTTAAGACGAAGAAGAGTTATAAAAATATTAGTCACTACACACATGTGTCTCGGCATCGAAACCTGATTCCATTTGTCTTTTTACAGGGAGTTAATGAAGAAGGTGTGGGATCAAGCCGTAAAGTTTCTTAGTGCAAACGACTCAAGAGTTCGTGTTGAAAGTCAGCGTATTGCTGGCGAAGATTTTGAAGTATGGCGTTTATTGCATCATGGCTCTCCGACCAGTCCAGGGTCACCTTCGGTAAGAAACTGCAAGGCCAACCACGGGTTTTTGCTTTTATAGTCAAACCGGATGTTCTCTTGCGTACGACTTTGCAATATTGATACGCAACATTGCAATCTTGATTGACGGATTCAATCAGCAACTTGGAAACGCTGTATGACGATTCCTCGACGGGTTGCTTAAAATATTGGTTTAAACATCGAACAACACATAAATGCGATGTTATACTTGAAGGTAATGGCATTTAGAATTTCACATCCAAAGTTTAGCATTTTAAACGATTTTTAGGGCAACCCGTTGAGGAATCGTGTAGGGTGAGGCGGTTAATCGATAAACCGAAAAAACCCGATGTTTTTTGAAAACCGATTTAACCGATGTTGCTTTTGGAGGAAAACCGAAAAAATCGAAAAATCGAAAGAAAAATCTGTATTTCAATAAAATCGAACCATACTTACACGGGTTTTTGTTGCGTTTACACACGGAATTGACGGGAAAACGACTGAAGAGATTTGCGTCTTCGAAATACCGTACGTTTATTGCCAGGTATGATCTCCGATATAAGAATGGAAATTACGGAAAGGCTTCGATTCAGATTCGCACGAGCTTGAACGCATAAGCGGATCAAACGAAGATGAATTTTGACTGGCTCAAATGAAGGCGAACCTCTGCGACGACAGGTCTAAAGTAAAATTGGTGTATGACTCATAAACAGTCGGAGCGTAACAGGAATAATTAACCAATTTTCGCTTTCAATCTTATATCGCATATATTTTCGACTCGTGCTCTTTCAGCTTTGCCTTTTTAAGTAACCGTTCGTTGAAACTTGGAATACTTTGTTACGCTGTCCAAAACTGTTGGTTACTGGTAACATTTCTCTGCCAAAATAAGCCAAAGTGCTGTTTGGCATTTCTTCAAGAAAGCCGAAAAACAGGACGATTCTCCTGAATGTAAAATTTATCTTATATACTGCATGTTTCTTTGTAATTCGTAGTTAGGATGTTATAATCAATACAATTGTTTTTGAAACTGAAATCTTGCGCGAGTAGCGTCATGCATGTTTTTTTAACTATGGTTTCGAACGCGTTTTAAAAAAATCGGTTCACTCGGTTTTTTCGAGTTTTTTCGGGCGGTTTTCGGTGTTCGGTTTTTTATAAAAACCGCCTCACCCCAGAATCGTGATAAAGCGTTTGAATCCATCTATCAAAATTGCAATATTGCTTATCAATATTGCAAAATCACGCTCATTGCACGCAAGAGAACATCCGATTTGACTATAAGTGTTCCAAAACTCGAAATAGTGTGGAAGTACTCGCCCTGCGGGCTTGTGTTCCCACTGTAATTTCTCGTTGTCCCCAAATTTTCCTAAAATACGAAAAATGTTTTCTATTTCTTAAATAATGTATATTGATGAGATTGATTTGTATGACGCTTTGTTGGCAACCAAGAAACTACTAACCCGATGTCATCCCCACGACTAGCCGGTGTTAAAAAGAGTGACACTGTGGGTTCGAGATTGCCAATAATTATAACGCTTGACCAGCAAAAGTTACCATCAACATAGGTGACCATCAATTGTTACATTATT
Source organism: Corallium rubrum (assembly GCA_964035015.1). Taxonomy (NCBI): domain Eukaryota; kingdom Metazoa; phylum Cnidaria; class Anthozoa; order Scleralcyonacea; family Coralliidae; genus Corallium; species Corallium rubrum. The sequence continues at coordinate 45,494,154 of OZ035997.1, forward strand.
AAAACATTTTTTTCCTATAGGGGTCCGATGCCAAGGACGGAAAAGTTTGGCAAGGTCCAGGTACGTTTGTTTATAAGACTAAAATACTTTAAATATTGATCGAAGTTGCGTTAGTTCGCACTAAGCAAATTGATGCTTAGTGTAATTGTTGGTTTGCATCTGACGTCGTCACGGCGGCCATATTGGTGCACAGAAACAATGAAATGGCGGTCATATTGGTGCACAATCTTTATCCTATGGAAATTTAACTCTACTCTTATTCAGACATTTCGTATTGTTTCACCACACCAACGGAGCCACCGATCATGTGAGTGAAAACGATCCATATGCAGTCTGGACAATTTTTAACAAAATTTCGTTCCAGCAAAATGGTTGGTAAAAATTGTCTCGTGTAACAACATCACCTTCATATTATTTGAATTCGAACTATCAACTAATTTCAAATTATTTCCATGAATTTCCAAGTATGTTTGTCGTATAGGTGCTGTGTAATTTTCATCCACCATGTGAGTATCTTATTGACGCCAGATGTTGAACTTTTTTGAACAAATAATTTCCTGCATTTGATCAGACGTATAGACCCTTTTTTAATAAGTGCAGAGTACGTTAATTTCCGCCATTGACATCATTTTCAGCCCTATGAATTCTATCGAAAATATACAAAAGCTAAAACAATAAACGAAATTGAAAAGAATTCAAAAGAAAACTTGAAAATAAATTGAAAAATTATGTATTTGCTGCCGAGCGTTAGCAAGGCAGTACACTATTCTTGGCGTTCGTCTTGGGTTAGCTGTGTTCTTACTCGTGCCCAATCCATTTACTGAGCTATGTATGGCTCGCAAAGACTCGATTTGTACGAAAAAGGGATGTACTGACTGTATACAGTGCATATGTGCATGTTCGTTGTATGGATTTCTGTTCGCATATTACGCAATAGACGAGTTTCAGGGTGTTGCGTGCGCATCGTTTTGGAAAGGAATTGGCGGGCTCTTGGCGGGCTCCCCACAAAGTAAGGAATGGCAAACAGACTTGCTAGCGAGCCAACAACAGCAGAATAACAATGTTTTATATCCAGAAACTGTATCTACACTTTGTTTATTTTAAACAGTATGTTTACTTTGAGTGGAGCTTGTCAGCTTTTTTAAAAAATGATGCGTGCGCAACACCCTGAAACTCGCCTATTGCTTCGCCAGTATCCTAGCCTGCGTGCAGGCGCTCATATTTAAGATTTCAGCTTTCAAACAGGAAGATTGTACCAAAGTAAATAATCTGAATTTAATAGCAGTTCAAATCTCACCGCCAGGGGATTTTCTGAACAAGCTGATCATTGATTAAATTGCAAGTTGAATTGCAGCGAGAAAAGATTTTCTTGTGAAGGCAAAAGACAACAACGATAATATTACGATTGTGTGTTGCTGACTTTGACTGAATTTTTATTACCGTTGTTATCATGTCGAAGAAAATTCTCGACCTCTGACTTATTAGTGTACGGCAAATATGAATAAAGGTGGAAAGAAAGGTTTTTCAGAAAGTTCTGCTCAGTCACAATCAAGAGTTAAAAAAATAATATAATATCACTTTAGACGTCGCTCTTATGTCGAGTCAAATCTAATTATTTAGCTTAAATCCCATCACACATTCATCATCACAAGTCAAACGTATGAAGACAATGTCAAATCTATAATCTATAATCAAACTCGGTTCAAATCTATCAGAACGTCATGGATTATCTAACACAAGAATGGCGTGGATTTACACCATGTTTTTTAGTCATATAAAATGTGACTGGCACCATTTTATATTTAATTGACTTGATATACTTCATATAATTAAGGTAATTAATCATATAAAGATCTGACAAATAATACCCTTCATTTGTATTCTATTCATGCGTGGGTTAAATATTAATATATACCGGAGTGGAACAAACTTGGGTGGAGTGGGCAAACTGGTGGAGTGGGCAAAGTCGGGTACGTGGATTGCGCAAACTGAGTGGGCAAAGTCGGGTGGAATGGGCAAACATGGGTGGAGGGCAAACTCATGAGGCGGAGTGGGCAAACTTGGGTGGTGTGGGCAAACTCGGGTGGAGTGGGCAAACTTGGGCGAAGTGGGCAAACTCGGGTGGAGTGGGCAAACTGGGGTGGTGTGGGCAAACTCGGGTGGAGTTGGCAAACTTGGGAGGTGTGGGCAAACTCGGGAGTGGGCAAACTAGTGGGCAAACATGGGTGGAGGGCAAACTCAGGTGGAGTGGGCAAATTTGGGTGGAGTGGGGAAACTTGGGTGGTGTTACTGGAGTGGGCAAGAGAGTGTTACATGGGCCACAGACTGCACAGAGTTGCCTGTGGAGTGTGGAGTACGCTAAATGTCATAATAATGTGGCAGCACTTCACTTGCGATAGTAACTTCTAATCTATACTTACTAAAAGGGTCTATACTATAGATCTTTATTAAACTTTATATCAAGATACCAAGATGTATATTTTTACATCAATACTTTAAACCAGTAATTATGTTAATAGAGAAGACACAGCAATTTTTATGATCATTTTGAATTTTATTCGGGTTTTTTTTTGCGTCACCATATATATATATATATATATATATATATATATATATATATATATATATATATATATATTTAACAATTATTCACCGAAGTGGAGGTGAATAGTGCTGGATATTCACCGAGCCGCTTCGGCGAGGTGAATATCCACACTATTCACCGACACTGAGGAGAATAATTGTTTTAGCATATACCTCATAAATGAAATGACAAGTTTAACATTCTTATATTTTTCGGTATTTTATACAAGACACGGCCGCTAGCAACTTGGGCACTTGGCGTACTCGATATTTGTCGACAAAACAGTTTTTACAACTTTTGAATACATTAATGGCTAGAAAATTATAAAAAAACATACCTGTGGACACTCTTCTACTTAATTTTGTTGACTTTTCTCGTTATTCTACAACATCAGCCTAGTTTATCAACAAAATCTCCTGCTTCAGTAAACAAAGCAAAATTGTCCGCCATTTTGTTTTGCCCGCAGGTGAATAGTGCAGGATATCCCGAGCTAGAGGAACCAATCAGATTGCTTGAAAAGCACTATTCACCTGCGAGGTATATGCTAAATATATATATATACTGTAAATAAAGTATTTTTGCGTTTGAGTTAATTTGCTAACTTTTGAGTAAATATGAAGCTACACTCGTCATACGGAGTAAATATTACTCAAAATGCGAGTCGAGATGTTTCTACTCAATCACTTGAGTAACGATTACTTTTTGTCCGAGTTAAAATATAATGTGAGTAAACTTTACTCAACAGAGCTGAGTAAGGCTGGATTTCCAGGTGGGCTAATCGGCAAAGACAAAAGCAAAAAGTCACTTGGCTCAAAAAATATCGCGTAGTGGAAAACCGCCTTAAGGCCTAGGTCAAACGTCATTCTTCTCATGCGCCGAAACAAAGTTGGAAAAAAGCTGCGGGTTGCGGGTACCACCCCGAGGAAGGTTTACTTTAGTGAGGAAGGTTTAAAGTGAAAACACGTGAAACAACACATTCGGTAATCTGAGAAAGTTACAACTGACCAAGCAAGGTGTCGAGAAGAAAAGCGATTTGCAGAAAAACATTGGCTAACCAACAATTATGCAGCACTGGCAGTGGCAGCAGTTACATGTGTGAGACATGTACGCTGATGTCTGCTGTGATGTCTGTATCTTCGCAGCAGTCGAGGGTAGTTAGTAGGCTGTCAGTCAGCAGCGGTCAGTTATTAGTAGCTATTGTAGTATGCCAAAGCTTACCTATATAGGAAAACGTAGAAAACCAAGGTACTGTAAAAGTCACGCAGTATTTATGAACGTTGCAAAACACAAAATTCTCGCTATATATTTTGAGGAAGGTTATCTAAACTTAAAAACCCATCCAGAGGAAGGTTGAATACTTTTTCCAACTCTGCGCCGAACCTAATGATATGAGCTAAATCCTTTGTTTATGCTGATATGCATTATTAGGTTCGGCGCAACGAGAAGAGCGACGTTTGACCTAGGCCTAAAGCCGGTTTTCCACTTGCTTGGGAATTTTTTCGCACGAATGGACATTTTTCTTTTGTGTTATGAGCTCTTGGCTGGAACCATGGATAGTAAAAAGACTGGATAGGACACTTGATGGCGTGAGCATAACAATTAACCTGGTTGAAATTGACAAGTTTAAGTACCCCCTTTGTATATTCAAAGTTTAGGATTAATACAACTTAAAATGAAAATCGAACTGCCTGTAAATACGACAAGGCCACAATACGATAAAATGGCCGTCTGTTCTTACTCATTTTAAAAGAAAATATCGAGGCTTACTAGTTAAAATATGCATCACAAATTCCAAGCAAAACAAAGTACTATTTTGCAACGCCCAGTTTCTTTGAAACAACACAGAAAACATGAAAACGAAGATCACAACGTTTACCTCGAACACTCGATTGTGGCTTAGGCAGGTTTGTAAGGTGATAAAATCCTTTGAAACGTCAACATAGTCATCTGAATGTGAGAACATGAAGAATTTGAAGAAAAGTTCACTGCAAAACAAGCATACTCACGCCATTCGTGACATCACAATTTGCAACTAGGTCTCAACCATTTTGCAAACTCAGTGAATCCGATTTAACCAATCAAAGGCTCAAAACACTCCACATGACTATTAGTTTCCTATCCAGTCCTTTTACAATCCATGCTGAAACCATATGTCGATTCGCGCGAAAAATATTCACAAGTGGAAAACCGGCTTAAGATCTACTCACGGGGTGAGTAAAAGCCAACCAATTAAGAGAGCATGCTGTAAACTAAGGTGTTTACTCATATCACGGCTCATATAGACTGACTAGATGTAACCAACTCAATATTTTGGTTTGGTTTATTGCGTATAACCATGCAAATATCACTGACTTATTATTTCGTTGCTTGTGCAGCTTTTATAGACTTTAAGAAATCTGTTAACCCACCTCCGACTAGTCCTACCCCTTGCTTGAAAATACGGAATATGTTCGAACCAGTCATGTAAGTACTGTTTTTGTTCTTAAAAGAATTACGACACAAAAAGTGAACATTTAATAACAAATGTGTAAATTAGTTATTTATCTGTACTGCATGAAGATGGCATTCCTTTACATTTCTGCAAGTATATGTATATATTATTATGCATTATCTTTGCTTTTGTAGGGAAATTCGCGATCACTGGCATATCTCTATCCAAGATGCCATCCTAGAGAAATGCAACGAGAAAGGTGCCGCTATAGTTCACATTGCTGTAGATCAGTCATCCAGTGAGGTAAGTGGATCGTTGTTATTGTATTTTATAGCGTTACGGAATGCACATGTACAGTCTATAGAAGTCAGTGGAGCAATACAGTAGTTGTGTCATACTTATCTGGTGGCTATATCTTGTGCAGGTTTGCTAATATAGCATGTGGTGATTGCTGCTATTTGACGGCATCTCTCTCTCTCGTCTCGGTGGCCCTTGAAATTGTACCAGGCCAGTTGTTCAAAAGGCGATTAGTTTAATCCTGGTTTAGTATAAATTTGAGGACCAAATTATGAAGATAGTGCCAAAGGAATTTATAAGTTTTTTTTACAAACAGCGTGCAAACGCATTTAGCATCTGTCCTGGGAAGTTTGAACTAAAGTAGCCAAAGAGAACATACTTTTGAACAACCAGGCCTGTCAAATTCCACGTGCGACTTACCTTATACATGAATAAATGAGACGCCTGCTTCCTACTCTGCATGTAGTTCTTGTTATTGTTGTAATGCTTTATAATCGTTCACAGAGGAAATAGGATATAATGTAGGATATAATGCGTTTTAAGCATGCGTACATTGTCAACTTATACTTGGTCAAAGTTTGTAACAGTCTAACGATGATTTTTGTCTCAATGTCAAAAGATATAATGAAAATCTTACTATATTAGTATAAGTTGTGTTTCCTTATTAAATAATATGATCATAATGGTGGATAAAATAGTGCAGCACAAAGAAATGTTGCAAGGGCAGTCCGGTTTTACGTCAAATGTAGATTTTAAAATATGTTTGATACTGACTAAAAATTATATACAGGACGTTTCGATTGGGAAGCTTTAGTCTTTTTCAGTTAAAATAGTTTGAGGTCCGATTTGATACTTTAGACTAATTTTTGTCACCCCAGTCAACACAAGCGATCTGTATAGTTCAGTCGTTGGTTGGTAGGTTGGTTGGTTGGTTGGTTGGTTGGTTGGTTGGTTGGTTGGTTGGTTGGTTGGTTGGTTGGTTGGTTGGTTGGTTGGTTGGTTGGTTGGTTGGTTGGTTGGTTGGGTGGGTAGGGATTTGGGTGGTTGGTTGGTTGGTTGGTTGGTTGGTTGGGTGGGTGGGTGGGTTTGGTGGTTGGTTGGTTGGTTGGTTGGTTGGTTGGTTGGTTGGTTGGTTGGGTAGGGGTTTGGTTGATTGGTTGGTTGGTTGGTTGGTTGGTTGGTTGGTTGGTTGGTTGGTTGGGTGGGTGTTTGTTTGTTTGTTTGTTTGTTTGTTTGTTTGTTTGTTTGTTTGTTTGTTTGTTTGTTTGTTTGTTTGTTTGTTTGGTTGGTTGGTTGGTTGGTTGGTTGGTTGGTTGGTTGGTTGGTTGGTTGGTTGGTTGGGTGGGTGGGTGGGTTTGGTTGGGTAGTTCGTTGGTGGCGTGGTTGGTACGGTTGTTCGTTGGTTGTGTGGGTGGGTGTTTAGGTTTGTTGGGTTGGGCTGACTGAGCTGATAATTTTTAGTGAAATAAAACTTTGAGTGTGAATATATACATTTTAATACCAAACCGGGACCAGTTGCGCAAATGCACCATCAAAGCCTTCCGGCTAGGAGTTGAACCCGCGATACTATAGTGCAGTGCACTGACCACTGAGCTGCGGAGGCCGTTGTCAAGAGTTTAGTAACGACTTCTGTATATATAATGTGGTTATAATGGCGGGAGAAGAATTGGGTATATTGTAAGTAAGATTTGGAATATCGTTCCGGAAATGCCAAATATTAACTGGGTTGGGTTTGTTGGGTTGGGTTTAGCTGACTAGGTTGCGATGGTTGAGTTGGGTTGCGTTGGAGTGATTGGTCAATTGGTATTGTTGTAGAACAGCTGTATCCAAATTATTGCACGCGATGTTCTAAATCTTATTTTGAGGTTTTGTTTTTAGGGTTGTGTTTACGTGAAATGTGCAAACCACCATTCATCTGGCATTGCCTATCGCGCCATTCATGGTTGTTGGTTTGATGGTAGGTTTTTGTGACTTTAGATTTACAGTTTTCCTTTGGTTTTTAGCTCAATTGGTGAGAAAAGTGATCCACAAAGTCTCTTGGGGGTGGGAGGGAGGGGGGGGAGGGGGGGGGGGGCATTGGCTGCCACGAAAGACAATTGAAACATTTGACATGATTTCAACTAAAAATTCTCAAGCTCAATAATTCAAAAGGAATCAGTACCGAGATGGTGATATCGGATCAACCACTCTGCCTCGTTTTTAATCTATTACGTCCATAAGCCTTCAGCAAAGTGCTGTAGATAAAAAACCCATTTATTTACTGGCACTGAGTGAAACGGTATGTTTTGTAACCCAACAACACAAATGTTGAGCAAAACCTTTTTTAAATGGAAGAAAGACAAAGACAAATTGAACCTGACCACCTACTTCCGCTGCCATAGGTAACGCTGGAAACATTGCGATTTTCCGAAACACTTGAAATTAACATATAACGAACGGGCCCTTTTGTATGGCCCTCTTTGCTGAAGACTTTAGCTTGATATTTTTTCGTCCAGAACACGCTCTCGGTTCGTCGGTCAATGTTTTATTTTATTATATGGCTGGGTTTGATTTCCCGTCCGTACGCAAAACGACGCACGCCGATTGGTTCCTGAGAGGTCGGCATTTTACGATATAGACCGACCGGTCAATACGCTTTTTTCTCGGCCCTGTAAGTTTTGGCGGGAAAATTTCGGAGTGGATTTGGATGCAAATAAAAGAGAAATAGGTATCTTTATTCAAATATTCTGAACAATAAAATGTGTTGGAACATCACTGCTGGCTTTCTTTAAAGCTGTTTATCTAAAAACACGACAAATAAAAGCCGAACTGGTGTAAACAAGGCGGCCAAGAAGCGACACGAAAAGTTAACAGGTAAGGTAGACAGCATACTCCGAAGACGAAAACAACGCTCGAAGCTTAAAAATAAAATGAACCAATAGCCATATAATAAATTCCTTATTAACCTCGTTTGCTCGGTCTATACTGGAAAGTATTTGCCCTCGGTTTTATCGCACAAACCTCGCTCCTTCGTCGCTCGGTCTGTACGAAAACCTCAGGCAAATACTTTCCCGTACAGACCTCGCACTCGGTTAATTAATAAGTCTTTAATATAGACCACTTTCATAATAGCGACTAATTTGAATATTCTTTTATGTGCATTTGAATAAGCCTTTCTAGCCTCGTTTGTGTGTCTGTAATTCAAAAGAATCTTTGCTTCATAACGGGGCTAGAAGGCTCATTTAGATGCACATTAAATTTAAAGTGGTGACCATTATGAAAATGGTTTATCCCCGAGCCGGGCGACGGGCCGAAGGTCCGGAGCCCGGTGAGGGTGCTAATCTCGACATGCGTGGAGTCCATTTTACACGCGTGGAGAAAAAGCGAGGAGACGAAATCTGGGAGATGTTTGTTTGTTTGTTTGTTTGTTTGTTTGTTTGTTTGTTTGTTTGTTTGTTTGTTTGTTTGTTTGTTTGTTTGTTTGTTTGTTTGTTTGTTTGTTTGTTTGTTTGTTTGTTTGTTTGTTTGTTTGTTTGTTTGTTTGTTTGTTTGTTTGTTTGTTTGTTTGTTTGTTTGTTTGTTTGTTTGTTTGTTTGTTTGTTTGTTTGTTTGTTTGTTTGTATATATATATATGTTTGGTACGGTGTCACGCGGTAAGAATAGTTGGACACTGGTGACTAGCGACGAAGAAAACTATTAAATCTGTCAGTATTTTGCTTTCGTTTAACGAAATGGAGCCTGTTCTACTTAAATAATAAAAGAGAACAACGAAGAAAAGGATACAAACAGCCGGTTTAATATACAGTATCTTGAAGCGAAACCAGAGAACCTGAAGAAACCAAACGCCGTAGGGTAAACTCGATCTGAATTGCAGTGGTTGTGGTCACTCAGTGTTAAAGTTATAAACGGTAGGATTCTTGTTTGTCTTAATAACCTAAACAATATACAGCTTCATGTTTTCGTGCTTTCCCTTTGCTCGTCCAAACCAAAGTCAGCTTAACTAAAGCTAACTTAAAACACTTCCTTTATAAGCTTATGTTGATGTTATTCATTGACTTTGCATGAGCTTTTACGATTTTTTTTTGCTGTATTTCCAAATTTTCGACTGAAACGTGGTCTGTTTAATACTTCTTTCTGGGATCCAATTCTACTGAATTCTTTTTATCTCAGACTCTGTTATAAATGTAATTTTGAGCTTTTAACTTTTAATTCTGCCTTTGCAAACATGTATACTTAGCCACATAGGGAAGCCATAAGCCATTTAAATGCTAGCTTGCTAAAAATAATTATCCCTTTTGAATCCTCCAATAAAAATAATATATTTTTTACAACCAGATCTAAGTTTTGCTTTGATGTCAACTTTTATTAAATCAGTTAGTCATCCTATCCGTAAATTCTATAATTATATATCTCTAGGATTATCATTTGTTTTAAAATCTGTTTGTTTTTATATTGGTTGTATATCAGGAGTGCTTATTTTAGGTCAGGGTGGGTGGGTGGGGGTGTTTCAAAATACCCATTTAATAAAAGTGGGCGAGGGGTTGTTGCATTCATGTATTTCTAGTATTATGTATAAAATACCTTTCGTCTTGTGCTCACTGTGGTTGGTCATAAACTATTGTTTTTATCTTAGGCTACGCAAACACGATGACGCCACCAGAAGCTTCATGTATCGTTCACCAAATGAAATACCCCCTTAACCCTATTTGTTTGATGACCGATACATGAGACATCAACCAGCAAGTCTTATAGGAGGTCTAGTAAGGGAAATATCGGCAACCATTGAGATGGCGTAAACAACATCCTTTCGTCATTTTTAGGACGTTTGGTCACTGTGAAATTTCTGAAGCTCAAACGTTATCATCAACGCTTCCCGGAGTCCATAAGCGCTAAAGAACCAATCCAGCTGAGTGGAATGTCTAACAGCACGATCCCAAAACTGAATGATCCTATCAACGACACCGACTCTGATTCAGAGACTGAGGAACCAGTTGTTGTGACCTAACTTCCATGAGCAGAACATGACCTTGGAAATTTGCAAGGTTGTCTGCAAAAGGGCTTTTCACCAAAGTGCGACCTTTCCTTACATGGTTACCGCCATGTCACTGCAATGATGAAATCGACTTTTCTGTCTATACTCTGGAAACGACTACCTTGCACCATATTATATATGCCCTATATATTCACTCAAACTTAAAACACCATCACTTGTATGCGTATATTTATATATGTACACAAGAGAGCATAAAGGTTAAGAGAGGGAATGAAGAGAGAGTAGTGGGCCTAGTTCTACCCTAATTCCTCTTAAGTTATTTTTAGATCTCGCGAGATAATCTTCGCGCTTAACTCGCGACCCGTCGAGTGTGAATATTATATAATTTCTGTAATATAATATAAAACTACAGAAGCGTTTTGAAAGTTAAAACTTTTTCTTGGTCAAGAAAAATCTTGACTGTATTCAATTCTTAAATGTATTCAATTCTTCTCGAAATACAGTTCTTCTACAAGACGTACTTCACTCCTATGACTTTTTCCGCCATTTTGTTTTCGTGATAGGGATGTTTAGACTTAACGCAAAACCCACGATAGTTGTGTAGGTAGAACTCTAATAGATGAAAAAATAGATTATTTGAATTATATTTGTTTATAGGTTTGTTATATTTGATATAACTTTTTCACATATTTTGCTTATGGTCGGCGCCATTTCGACGGCTCAACGTTGATGTACAGCGGGTGTTTTCTTTTGAATTTTGAAATCATTGAGTGCTTTTCTTTCTAGCACTCAGTGATGTCAAAATTAAAAAGGAGTCATCGTTGGGCGACAAAACAAATTGTAATGACTGCATCTGAAAGCACAAAATGCGAAAATGAAAACGTTATTTCTCGATGTCAAAAACAGATATCGTGAAATTACTGTATTTTGTGAATTAGGATAGGACTAAACCCCCATTACTATACACTCACTCTCTCACTCTCTCACTCTCTTACCTCTATGCTTTCTTGATGTACAATATTGCATGTTTTTTGTGGAAAAGTATTGTTTGGACATTTAATTTAATGGTATAGTTATAACATTGGACAGATTCCATCGACTAACTCAATGAACATTTTAAAATGTTTTACGAAACCTGTTGTCATCTTGCAGTAGGGACCAGAACAGTTTATCAAGCTAACTATAACCGAATCAAAAATATAATATCTCTGAATAAAATTAAAATTCAAGGCCCCAGAGTATAAGCTTTTAAAGTGACGTCGAATAGTATGGTGCGCAATCTCCGCCAAAATCCAACTTGCCGTATTATGCGCAACTTTTCATTTCCAACACACATTTTCATTTGCAGCACAACTTTTCATTTGCAACACAACTTCATGTTTGCAACAGAACTAGTTACGTTTTCAACACAACTTTTTTTTCAACAATTTTTTTCCAGGCGTACCAGACGAGTCTAAGATTATATCCTGGTTCGAGAGGTTTTTAGGTTGTAGGCAAGCCAGGAAGGAGAAACCTCTGGCCGCAGGTTAATTGTTAGTTGTTTTATCGTGCCGAACCAATCAGAGGCCTAGGGTCAGATTTTGTCCCTTAGACCTCTGAATGGTTTCTTAAATTTGAATAAGGCCCCGTTCACACTATACTGGATAGCTTTTGTGCCGGCACGAAAACCAGTACAATCTCTGTGTCGGTGCGCCGCTCCGATCTCGAAAGAGGTACATCTTTTATCGGATAAGTTTTTGTGCCGTTTCAGCTCCAGTGTGAACGAAGATCGAAATCTTTTCGGAAGTAAATAAATAGAATAGAGCGTGGTGATTGGTTGTATCGTATGGCATAATTATTTGCCATTCCGTGCCGAGTCTGTTCACACTATACCGGATAGGTTTTCGTGCCGGCACAAAAAGCTATCCAGTATAGTGTGAACGGGACCTAGACCCTAAACCATAGCTCGACATCGTGTTTTGGCAACGCAGCGACGGCAGCGTCAAGAGACCAACATGTTTCGGTAGATGCTAGGAGAACTCTATGGGAAAGTTTTCTCACTTGCATCGAAGCTGACAACGCATCGCAAATTAAAATCACTTCGTTGAGTTTGGCGCTGAACGCCGCGAAGGTGTAGTGCGGTGACATTGTTTAACGCGCGTATGAAAGTTAGTATTAGCCTGTTTTTCTTCAAACGATTTACTGTACTTCTCGATAAACTTAGCCTTCGTATTTTTCCATTTCTCGCTTGCTTTTGTAACAAACGACCGACGATAAAAAAAGTTCCTTTCGCACATGTAAATTTAACATCACCGAAAACCGACGCGCAAGCACTTGCCTTGTTTTCCGTTGAAGAAATTACATTTTCCTCTGCCAAGAATTGCGATGTTGCACTGACATACGCGACTGACAAAATTGGTCTGGTGAATATTTATGTTTCTCAAAGGAGTTCCAGCGGGCGACTTTCCAGTTTCTTGCATGCATGTAGCCTGCGTAGAAGCGCTTGGGTTGGGGAGAATGCATGCTTCGAAACGGCGAACTTCAAATCTCCAATTTTAACCCCCCAGTTCCCTTAAAGTCCCCACTCTGTCGCTGCTCAACTGATACAGAGTTGGGCGAGAGGGGCTAAACTCTGTTCTGCCGCCCTTGATCTAATAGAGATGTTTAAAGGGAAAACGAGTCGCTAGTTCACGAGACCTATACACATAACTGAAATGCTTGATCGCATGATTGCACCCGTACCAAAATTATGCAAAACTGTTTGCCTAAAATAAGAATCTTGTGGTAAGATTTTTATTAAATTCTTAATTCTTATTCAAATCTCAACCAAAATTTAATGGTTGGTCCTTGGTCTATGATCAATCCTTCCATTTCCAATCTATCTTTGTAGGATATCCTGGAGACAGATAGACAGACAAAACATACAGACAAACAAACAAACAAACAAACAAACAAACAGATAAACAAACAAACAAACAAACAAACAAACAAACAAACAAACAAACAAACAAACAAACAAACAGATAAACAGACAGACAGAACATGGGTCGTACGTGTACATTACTAGTACATGTACACGACCAAAAAGGCACAAGCTGTAACAGGGCCTGTGAGATTTCTGGCTGTACAGTGTACATGTGTAGTATGGGTCCGGTTATGCGGTCGTCAGTACGCGGTTTCCTCTTTCACTTGTTTGTTGTTTACTAGTTTCCAGGTTTAGCGCGCCAACGCAATGATGCAACATGAGCAATATGGTGGAAAAAATCGTCTGCGTTTATATTCAGATGGATTCTGATGTCTTCTCTTTGTGGTAACCCTGCGCGATTTTTGAGAGGAAGCAAGTTTCTTTACAGCATCCAGCCTTGTTATCACTTGTTTGTTGTTTACTAGTCCTTTGCGAGGGCTGATGCAACATGAGCAATATGGCGGAAAAAATCGTCTGCGTTTATATTCAACCGTCTTGTCTTGAGAAATATGGCGACTTTAGAGTCACTGAAATTTGATAATTTGGCTCTCAGAACTCTTCCAATTGATCCAGTGAAGGAGAACTTTGTTCGTCAGGTTAATAGTTCATGTTTTTCAATGGTGGATGCAACACCGGTAAAAAATCCCGAAGTGGTGTTGTATTCTGAAAGTGCAATGAATCTGTTGGATTTAGGCAAGGAACAGCTTGAGAGACCAGAGTTTGCAGATTATTTCAGTGGGAATAAAAAGCTGCCTGGTTCTGAGACCGCTTCTCATTGCTACTGTGGTCATCAGTTTGGATCATTTGCAGGTCAGCTTGGAGATGGAGCAGCAATGTAAGTTATATTTACTATTTTAGTTTGAAGTAAAAATGCTCTGCACACTCACAGTATAATGCGGAGTCAAGTTAAACCCCGATCCCCCATCCCAGGACTAGAAATACATGAACGCAACAATCCCTCGCCAGCTTTATATGCATCTTTTAACCCCACTCCACCCACCCACCCCAATTTCTGTTTTTTGTTGTATTAATGACACACAGAAAACATCCAGAAAATTAGTTAGCAAGGTTAGCAAAGTCAATATTAAAAAAAATCACAGCGAGATGAACCAAATCACATATCATTCAAAAATAGATATAAACAGTGGCCAAGAGAAGACACCATGCCAACGTCCTAGCGTTCAAAGACAACTCTAGACAATATCTTATTTATATTAATTTTCATTTCCAAGATTTTTTCCGTTTTAACTCAGCTGAACTGGTAAATACGAATCTCCTACTGTTAAACTTTCTTCTGCTTTTGTCACCACAAACACTGCAAATTCAATCCACTCTTTTTGGATTGTTTTTCTCGTTCATGGTTACTTTTTTCATTGCCGACACATAAATATGACAAGGCATCATTCTCTTCATGATCTAAAAAGCCGTTTGTTTCAAAATTTCTTCATCGTTCCCTCTCAAGTTATGTAGATTACACCAGAGCAAAATTCTTTACCGGCTTTGAACCGTTTCAGGACACATCCTTCTTCTTTCAGTTACATTTCGGGTCGGCATCGTTTTCGGTCTTTATCGTATTAATTTTTAGGGGTTTTTTCAGTGGTTTTAAGTCGTATTTATTGTTGTCTTTTTCTCGCTGCCACATCTCTTGTTAGCCTTCTTTTTTTGGTCTTTTTCCATATTAATATTAATGTACATTTTAGCTGAAACCATTTTTTCTGGCAAAGATTTCTTTCATCATGATCGTTGAAAAACTATTTTGTAATCCAACCTAACTTATAAATTATAATTTGCTGACGTAAATTTAAGTAATTTGAATAATTTAACAAGTTAGTTACCAGTACCTGCTATTCGAATTGTGCAAACAGGTTTCAGAATTGCTTTTGGCTTTCCATCTCGCATGTAAAGTGGACTCTACGCACGTCGAGATTAGCCCCTCCCCGGGCTCCGGGCCTTTGGCCCTCTGCCCAGGCTCGGGGACAAGGTGGGGATTTGATAAAATCCTCACTCAAATCCTGAAAAATCCCCTACTCAGTAACAGCAGTTGTCGTACAAATCCCCACCTAACCCATGTACCCTGGGGACTGCTAAAGGCCAAATAATCTCCAATGCCCTACCCCGTTGGGCATAGTTTTGTATCAAATACCCTCGAATGCCCCTATAATTCCCTGCATGTCCCGGGGTGGGGGTGTGGTGTTGGGGTTTAACTTGACTCCCTCATAAACCTTACGCTATATATCTATTGGGCACGGGCACTAGTCCGAACATCGTACCCAAGTGAAAAGCCGGGCACAGTGCCTGGGCATGGGCACTACCTTGAGAGGTAGTATCCAGGCACTGTACCAGGCACAACTCACAAGCACCAATCTGAACAGGATTTTTATGGTGCCCAGCACTTTTAACCAAACAACATATATAAACTGAGCCAACATACATTTTTAATAGGAAAAAACAGTGGAAACACATCAACAAAATATATTTTGGTGCCATGAAGCCCCACAAGTATCCAGGGTATAGGAACGTGTCTGAACACCAGACAGTGCATTTAGTGCCCATTCCTGAGTACTGGGTATAAGCACTGTCTATGCAAGAAGATCAAACCTGCTGGATGAAGTTGCCCCCCATCCATTTATGAGGTGCACCTTCTTTAATTATAGTACAAGAAGTAAATTTTGTTCTAAAAGAAGGGGGTGGGTGCTTACACAAGCAGTGGGTGCTTACATGACCAAAATGTACCTTATAAATGCGAAAAAGAAAAATTTTACATGTATATACACTGTATGTATAAAGTCAACACAGCACTCTGAATATATGAAAACAAACGAAATCATTTTAATACTCTTAATATATAGAAACAAACAAACTGTATTATGAAATATGAATTTAAAAACACGCATTTATACAGTATAAAAGTCTAAATAATTTATATCCAGTTAGTTATATTTACAGCAGTTATCTGAGGCTTTATTTAATGAGAGATTACACTTGACAGTATCGGTACAAGGTCGATTTAAAAGGTAAACAAACCAGTTAAATACACATTAGCTTGCACTATATTTGCAAAATTGCAATCATAATCAAAACTATGAGAATATGAAATGTACATTATTCATATTAGCTAATCAGATTTTACTGATCCTACCAAGTTCTGACCAACACTCTAACAATTAAAATTCAAAACAAACTATAAAATTTGACTCACAAACACATAAATAAGCAAACACATAACAAGTGGATTTAATATGTTTTAAGGTGGCTCCATACGGTTTCTTCAAAAGTGGAAAACACATGTTCCAGATCCAAAATCTTGTACATTTTGATTCATTATTTGTTAAAAACGTGGAACTAACCGACTTGTATAGAACAGCATTTTGAGAATCAGAAATTGTAATGAAAAAGTGTGTAACTGTGGTTACTATGGCAACAATGATGTTTCAAAATGACTGCTAATTTGCATTTAAACTAGTTTAATTCGAAAACAACATCGGTCACCCCCAATTTTTATTTTATTAAACGTTTTCTTCTAGTATGAGTAATCGTTAGGCCAATTTTAAAAAAATTCTGTAGATCCAAAAATTTTTTATTAAGAATAATCACGTTTTTTTTTTTATTTGAAAAATTTAGAATCTACAGAATTTTTTAAAATATGGCCTATTGACTACTCATACTAGAAGAAAACTTTTAATAAAATAAAAAAAATGGAGGTCACCGAGGTTTCTTACGAATTAAACTAGTTTAAACGCAAATTAGCTGCCATTTTGAAACGTCATTGTTGCCATAGCAACCACGGTTACGCACTTTTTCGTTTCAGTTTCTGATTCTCAAAATGCTGTTCTATACATAGCCTGAGAAAACAGACGCCTCTTCTCGCTCGCCCCTCGCGGAAGAGACGTCTGAGCAACGAGCCACGAAATTCCATACTGATGACGTAAATCTACCGAGATTCGGGTAGTAGCGCTGATTGGTTACTTTGTAATCATACGATAATAATTAAAAACTCGGCTCGACCAAGATCAACTGCGACATCATTCCTGTCTGAAATACTCATACCCACACTAACCATAGACCAATTTTTTGACAGATAATAGGGTTTTTAGGAACAATTAAGGAAAAAATACAACCTTGTGTTGGTTTCTCTGGTGAAACAAGGAACGCTAGCACGTTTGCAGAAAAAAATCACTGCCCGCTGGGTGTAAATTTGAGAAATAAAAGTACAATCTGCAATCTGAATAAAAATACAATCTGATAAGTTGTACGTATTCATGTAGTGCATGTCACTACATATATTTGATCCCCCCCCGGTTGCTGTGAGAAATCAACAAGGGGTACCGAGATAATCACGATCTCACTAAAGAAGAGAGTAGACAAACCAAGAACCATTACCACCATGTTACTTTGAACGTCGGTTCGATGACGGGTAGAGGGAGCGAAGTCGCCGACTTATTGGAGAGGAGAAGGGTGCAGGTAGCTTACATACAAGAGATCAAATGGAAGGAACAGAGTACCAGAGAATTTGGAGTAGGAATGAAACGTTTCTACAACGGCGAGGTGAAAGGCAAGAATAGTGTTGGAGTAATTTTGAGTGAAGAGTGGAAGAAGAACGTAGTCGGAGTCGATCGAATGTCGGATAGACTATGAAGGTAGCAACGGAAGTGGGCGTGGCGAACATCGTCTCAGCATATGCACTGCAGCAAGGATGTGAAGAGAACGTCCAAGAGAGCTTTGAAGACCTGATAAGCAACCTGCCATGTGATGAGGAGCTGGTAATTGGAGCAGACCTCAACGGACATGTGGGAGAGGAGGCGGATGTAATATGAAGACAACCTAGATGGTGAGAGGATCTTGGAGACGGCAGAATGCCTCGAGCTATTCATTGCAAATACAGGATTCATGAAACGTGAAGAGCACAAGATCACATGTAAGAGTTGGCGTGATGCGACCCAGATTGACTTCATCCTGGTGAGGAGGGAAGACCGGAAAAAGATGTTAGATCTATGCGAAAGTCATCCCAGGAGACGGACACCAGCCAGCATAGACTGCTAGTGATGGATACGAGACTCGAGTAGAAGATGGAGATGAAACCGAGGGAAAGATACAACAAGATCAAGCTGTGGAAGCTGGAAGAAGTGAAGGAAGAGTTCCGAGAAACATTTAGCGGAAAGATAGAGGAGGTAGACGCAAAGTCAGCAGAGGACTACTGGAGAAAGCTGAAAGACATCATGGTGCGGGAAGACAGGTGGGAAGATACAAAGAGTTGTATGGGGAAGCTAAGAGAAAAGCAAAGAGAGCTGTGGCAGTCGTTAGGGACGAAGCAGCAGAAAAGTGGTATGCCAAGTTGGAAACACCAGAAAGAGAGGAAAAGATCTATAGAATTGCGAAGGCGAGGCAGCGAGTGCGACAGGACGTCAGCGAGCTCATGGTCAGCAGGGAAAGATTCTGTCTGAAGCCAGAGAGGTGAAAAGTCGATGGGAGCGCTATTTCAAGGTTTTGCTAAATGCGGAGAACTGATATGACAAGCCAGAGGATGCGCTACCAGCGGAAGGTCTGATTGACAATATTAAGGTACAGAAGTCAAGAAGGCATTGAAGGAGATGAAAAAGGAGAAGGCATTGAAGGAGATGAAAAAGGAGAAGGCATTGAAGGACCGTCGGAGTTGTCAGTGGAGATGGTGATGGGTGAAGCAGGAGAGGGATATGTCCATGCACTGCTGCAGAAGATCTGTGTTGAGGAACATATACCTAAGGACTGGAAAGAAAGCCTTCTTGTGGTACTGTGTAAGCAGAATGGAGACGTCTTGGAAAGTTCCAACTATAGAGGTATTGAGTTGCTAGAACACTTACTGAAGGTTCTGGAGAAGGTCCGTGACAAGAGGCTCAGACAGATTGTGGAGGTAGCTGAAATGCAGTATGGATTCAGACCAGGCAAAGGAACAGCTGATGAATCTTCATACTGAGACAAGTTCAGGAAAAGTACCTGGAGGGGCAGAAGAAACTATATCACGCCTTTGTAGATTTGGAGAAAGCGTATGATAGAGTTCCCAGAGATTTGGTATGGTGGTGCCTAAGGAAGAAAGGGGTGCCAGAGAAGCTGATCAGACTGATCCAGTACACCTATAGAAGGATCATGAACAAGGGTACGTACTTCACATGGCGATACAGAAGTTCTTGAGATCAAAGTGATCAGGGTTCTGCGCTTAGCCCACTGCTTTTCATAATCGTTCTGGATGTTCTTAGCGAGGAGTACAAGGAAGGCCTGCTTATGGAGAGGCCTACGAGTGAATGCGACCAAGATAGAAGTCATGGTTAGCTCAAGAGGGAAAACGAAGACCAAGATGAAGATGGAAGATCTGCATTGAAAGAGGTTGGAACAAGTTACCAAATTTAAGTACTTTGGCAGCGTGATACAGGAAGACGGTGGCTGTGGACTAGATGTGAAGGCAAGAGTCAGAACATCCTGGAGGGAATGGAGAAACATAAGCAGTGTTATCTGTGATAAGAAGCTACCATGCAGTGAAGCTGAAGATCAAGATGTACACGACTGTGATACGGCCAATTCTATTGTGTGGCGCAGAAAGCTGGGCGCTAAGAGAAAAGAGGAGCTACTGCTGATGAGGACAGAGATGGGGATGTTGCGATGGGCGCAAGGTATCTTGCTGAAGGAGCACAAAACCAATGCGGAGGTTAAAGAGAGAGCTGGAGTGAAGGGCATTGAGGAGAAGGCGAGAGATACCTTACCGAAGCGTGGCGTTTTTCTTTGTCTTGTGCTCTCAGCAGAACTAATGACCTCAAGACAAACGAAAACGTTACGTTTCTGTACGGTACGGTACGGTAAAAGCAACCTGAAACTGACTGTAATATAGGTATACAGCACAGTTGAACAATTATACCAAATTGGTTGATTGCTTCATTATCGGCCTGAAAAAATACATTGTGTTAAGCCTCTTTTCCAGTCCTCGCAGATTATCAAAGAGACCTCAGAGCTAAAAAAACAAGCACTGCGAGTTATTTTTAATTAGATGCAAATATGCGCAGCTCGCGGTAAAAATTCAATTAAATATAGCTAAATATATATATATATACTATATTGCCAGAGTGTAACCTTTACTTTGGCCAACTTGGCATGAGTATTTTCGTGAAGAAACACTGATAAGAAACCTACAAAATGTTTGTCAAAAACATTTCGTGCTTTGGGCTTGTACCTATTGCCATTTTTTCTCTTCAATTTTTATCCGTGTTTCTATATACCATAAAAGGCTAGTTTGCACTCAGGATAAACTTCCGCAAGATAAGAACGGACAGGAAAGTTTCCTTTCTGTTAAGGTCATTAGTTCCGACCGAGAGCTCAAAAGACAAAGAAAACTTCCCTGTCCGTTCCTGTCCTGAGGAAACAGGACTGGAACGGACAAAGAAGTTTCCTTAGTCTTGGTAGCTCTTGGTCGGAATTAATGACCATAACATGCTACTGTTCGTTTTATCCTGGGGAAAATGTTCCAGAGTGGACACCAGCCTTACTACTGTAAGTTGATGGAAACATAAAATTGTTTTCTAATGTTAGAGCGTACATTTTTTGTTAGATATCTGGGAGAAATTATAAACAATGATCATGAACGATGGGAAATTCAGCTGAAAGGTGCAGGAAGAACACCTTACTCAAGAAGTGCAGATGGACGGAAGGTTTTGAGGTCCAGTATTCGTGAATTTCTCTGCAGTGAGGTATTCTACTATAATGTGTGCAATCGCATGCTAATATACTATTTGCAAACTCTTGTACTTCAACTGTGGAAAGTCGTCACTCGCCACAACATACATGTAGTGTACCTTGATTCATTCCAGCCTAGATGGTTCAAAGGAATTTGTCTATGCGGGAATGAAATTTTGAACATAGATTTTTAATTGCCATGTTTTGTCACCTTCTACACTTTTCTTTCTTTATAGGCAATGCACCATCTTGGTATTGAAACAACCCGAGGTGATTATATAAACTTTATGACTATTTATTATATGGCACAAATCACTTCCGGTAAAATCACTCGCTGTGATTGGTTGCTGACGTGGCGAGATTTCTCCGTAATGCCCGCGGGCATTGTGAAAATTGTTGATGCTCTACGATTGAAAACAAACAAAAAAATCCTAATAAGAGAGGTATTGCTGCAAAACGACGAAAAGGAATGAAATAAATGACGATGAACATTATAAAAGTAAATTTTAGTATCCAGACGAGAAAGAAACAACAGAAAATAACGCTACAGAAGTCCGGTGTTTTGACGAAGTTAAAGGAAGCGAAGACCAAGAAATACAAGATTGATTTTGTAATAGAAAGTGCCATATAATAAACTACTTAATAACCTCGACCGTTCTGTTTTTATGGTAAAATAAAAACCTGGCTGTCGCGCGGTATTAAAGATCTTTACAGAAAAAATATCTTTCCTGTGTAGACTTTTAGTACTGGTTAAGATGCAATAGATAGATAGATAAACTTTATTTTACGAGGATGACACACAACAGTAAGTAACCGATAAACTCGTGGTCCATGCAATGACCTTGGACGTAATTCATGAGTGCATGCATGTAAAAAAGTAGAGTGTTACGTAGGCAGTGTTTTAGATAGAGCAAAATGAAAAAAGTGGTAACTGGTAAAGTGTACTGTACTGCACTACACTGTACTGTGACACACCGTACTGTACTGTACTGTGCTGTACTGCTCTGCTATATAGAGTGCTGCGTACAGTAGACAGTGTTTCAGATAGAGTAAAGTAAAAAGGCGGTAAAGCGTCGAGATTAGTTTTAATAACGAAATACGTTTGTCGTTTCGAGCGGAGCTTTTGAAATGTGACATTTCACTCTGATGAAGGGTTCTCTAGAAACGTCAGTATTTCGTTATAAAAACTATTTTCGTGAGTTTACTACCTGTTTACTTGTTCATTTTCATGAGGCACGTTTTATAAAACACTTCAATAAATGTTGTTGTATTCAGTATAGCTACCAGCCTAACACGCAGTATTAAATATTGGATGTCTTTGCTTAATTTCTGACAGCTGGATGCTGCGTTACATCAGACACCATGGTAGTCAGAGACATATTTTACAATGGAAATCCCATATACGAAAAGTCAAGCATTGTTTTGAGAATAGCACCCACGTTTATAAGGTAAACCTATATGATTTATATAACGAAACCTGGTAACATTGCCAGCTTATATTATAAATAACCTCGGAGCTGAAATAAACAAATTGAGAGAAATCTTGGAGAACTTTCTTTTCCTTAGTTTATTATTTCAACCACAGACTGTTTCTGAAAAAAAAGTGTAGTAACAACTGCATTTATAAGTTTGACATCATGCACATGCAAGATGTTATAAAATGACTCAAATCAATTAAATGGTTCACGTTGTTTATGTTTCGAGTAGATATAGATATCCATACGAGTACTGAAAAAAATAATGGCCAATCAATAGCCACCGATATTAGATCTCTGACCACCGATTTCTGGTTTTGAATGATCATCTTGACCCGTTGAATAATGTTTTTTTGAACATAGCTTAAAAAATTGCTCCTTGTGAATCAACGTTTGGACACTAATTCATCTAGTGTATTCATCCGGGCTGATCGTTGTGAAGACAGCTCCCATTCGTAAAAAGACTGATGATGCATGACCTTATCTATCAACACGATGCAAATTGCTTCTAGTGATAAACTTCCGCCGCCGTCGTCACGATTTAATCGACCAGGCATTGGCGCTATTAATATACCATGAGATTACGTAGGACAATTCACATTTTATCACCACCAATCCACGGTACCATCAAACAACGTTGTCAGGAGACATGGTATATTATGTAGTAGCATTTCTGCTCGTTTCTGCACTGCGTACTGTACTGTACTATACTGTACTGTACTGTACTGTACTGTACTGTACTGTACTGTACTGTACTGTACTGTACTGTACTGTACTGTACTGTACTGTACTGTACTGTACTGTACTGTACTGTACTGTACTGTACTGTACTGTACTGTACTGTACTGTACTGTACTGTACTGTACTGTACTGTACTGTACTGTACTGTACTGTACTGTACTGTACTGTACTGTACTGTACTGTACTGTACTGTACTGTACTGTACTGTACTGCACTGTATTGTTCTGCGCTACACTGTAACTGTACTGCATTGGACCACACTGTACTGTACTGTACTGTACTGTAGGTGTACTGCATTGGACTGTACTGTACTACACTGTACTGTACTGTACTGTACTGCACTGTCCTGTACGGCACTGCATTGCGCTTCGCTGGACTGTAACCGTACTGCACTGTACCATACATTACGCTGCACTGTACTGTACTGTAACTGTATTACACTCTTACAGCGTGTAGTGACACTGTAACTGTACTGAATTCTATTACGCAGGCCTTTGCTTATTTGTTACTTGATTTGTAAGGGGATAGTTTCATGTAATTCTGTCAACATCTTATACGCAGTAATTGATGTGCGTTTTTCGTATTCACCTTTAGGTTTGGCTCGTTTGAAATATTCAAGAGACCTGATGGGTTAACGGGAAGACGTGGACCTAGTGCTGGTCAAAAAGATATTTTAGTTCGTTTATTGGAATACGTTATAGAAACCTTCTATCCAAAAGTATGTTGCTGTTTCCCTAATTTAAATTCTGGTAAATCTAAATATAAAATTATTCAGACAGCTCTGGAATGATAGTGTATTAGATAAATTGTTTTTCCGCTCGCCGAGGTTTACCATGGAAATATTAACGGAAAGTATTTTACATCAAATCGAGCCTGCGTTTCACCGCCATTTTTTTCTAACTACATGTACTTTGCTAAGAATAGTTTATTATTTCACATCTAAAGTATGACGATGTAATCTAATCTAATCTAATCTAATCTAATCTAATCTAATCTAATCTAATCTAATCTAATCTAATCTAATCTAATCTAATCTAATCTAATCTAATCTAATCTAATCTAATTACACCGTTTAGATTCAGGACGCACATCGTGACGACACTGAAGAACGATACCTTGCTTTCTACAAAGAAGTTGTCTTAAGAACAGCTCGACTTGTTGCAGACTGGCAGTGCGTTGGATTTTGTCACGGGTGAATACTAAGTTATTTAAGAAAATGCTAACGTTACCTGATTCCATGTTAAGCCCTACAGTTTTGATCTAAATCTAAACACAATTTCAAACCTTTTTGAAGCGGATACGGTCATCTTTTTGCACAGTGCCAACTAACCCTTCATTGTTTCGAGCTATTATTTTTATCATATTATTTTTATTAATGATCTTTGTCTATTGCTGACCAAGATTGGCGGAATAAAATCGGAAAAGAAAAGAAAAAGATTTTGTGGCAACAATTGGGGCAGGGAAGCATTTTAAATCCTAGACTCTAGGGACTAGATCCCTGCCTAGGTCCCAGATAGCGAGAACTCTCTGGGCAGGTCAGTCAGGAAAAGTACTAGCCGGCCAGGCGACCCGCTATTAGTAAGGTGCTAGTCCTGAATGACCCAATCGGAGGCTTCACGTGGTGAAGGGTTGTCCGACAGACAGCACTTCCCTGCCCAGTTTTATTGAGTTATTATATTCATTATTAATACAATTATAATTACAGTAACATATCGTTCTATGACATTTTCGTGATGTACATGGGAGGTGGGTGGGGTTTTTTCGTTTCAGTATACCAAGTCAACTGACTTGGTTGAACTCGCTTACAGATTGTCGTCGATCTTTACAGATTGACGGCACAAGTGAGAATGAGAGATCTATGCTCCGGTACTGGTTATTTGGTACAGAAAGAGTAGGTCATTGTATTCATGCACGTGAAAGATATCTAGATTTGTTAGTTTTCATTGGGTTAGAAGCCTTTAGCACGAGTTTTTCACATGCTTAACTGTTGGTCAATTTCGACCTTTGGATGCTTATATTATTTAATAAAGGTTATGTTGTTCATTGTTCGACCTGCACCTTGAGCTCTTGTGTAATAGAACGGTTCATGGTAGTGTCAGTCACCTCGCAAGCAAAGCAAACGCAACAAACATAAATTTGTTTACCTGATATGCGACTTTCCTCCAGAGTATTACTCATATATATATATATATTATAATTATTTATCATTGATTCCAAATGGATTTTTGGTTGTTGTTTTGTTTTTTGGTTTTTTTTTGCGCGCGTTTGCTCGACCCGCAACATTTGTATAGCGACCACTGTGACAACCCCCATGAGTCGTTCGATTATAAGTGGATTAGTTTTCTTAACATATCTCATTAACAACAATTTATTGACGTAGTATAAATTGAAACTTACTATTATTATTATCATCATTGTTATCATTATAATCATCATCATCATTATAATCATCATCATCATTATAATCATCATCATCATTATCATCATCATCATCATTATCATCATTATCATTTTTAACATCATCATCGTCATCATCCAAGTAAAGTATAAACAAAAAAACAAAAAAATTAAAAATGTATATCGTACTGTAGTTTGTTTATGACTTTGGAATAACAAACCCGTGAACAAACATAGTTCATAACTACCTTGGAATCAGCTAAAGTCTTTGTTCTATCTTTTTGTTCGCCTTATGTATTTTTGTACACGGTCACTGAACCCATTGTATTTTAGTACAATGAACGAATTATCCAATAGCAAGGTTTCAGTTCAATCACTCAACCGTGCTATATTTAAATATTAGAGACCTTAAGATACCCCGGTTCTGTTTACGGGTACGGGTAATCTACCCGTACCCGTAGTCGTATGTAAGGGTAGACCACGGGAAAACGGGTAGATATTACGAGTAAACAAAAATGAAGGTACCCGTACCCGTAAACCGAACCCGGGGTATCTTAAGGTCTCTATTAGTAAACCTAAAACAAAGGATGTGCAACACGGTGTAAGGTACGGTTCAACATAAAATCACAGCTCATAAAAGGCGCTTTGAAGTTTGCCGAGTTTCCAGACCATATCTCTATTGACTATGTTGGAATAAAGTTGAAATGTTATGTTGTTAAAAAATTTATATAATATATTTGTTGTTTTTAAGAACTGGAATCTTTACGTGGTCAGTCGTTTTACACTTTATTTCTTAAAGTTGTTCGACTGACAGTATCTTGATTTTATGTTTTTCCAATAGAGTTCTCAACACAGACAACATGAGTATAATGGGTCTAACTATCGACTATGGACCATTTGGGTTTATGGACAACTTTAATTCTGACTTTGTTTGCAATGCTTCCGGTTAGTAGTTGCCATGCAGCTGCCTATTATTCTATCATAGTTATACTTATAATTTTTCAACGATATACAGTACTATAAATGCCTTCGCGTACTTTAGGAATCACGATAAAATCACTTAATTAACAGTACACAGATTAAGATTTAATATAGATAAGTGGAAACACCACGTAAAGTATTTATTTGCTAAGCTTTCGGCCTGTTGACGCAGGCCTTCATCAGAGCATAGTCCCTAGAAATAAATTGTCTGGAAACGCGGCCAAAGTCTTTGTTCTAGGTTTTTGTTCACGTTTGTGCACCTTATTTCACCTAACGCTTGCTGAACACATTGTATTTTTGGTATAATGAAGCAATCCACCAATAGCAGCTTTGCTTTATAAATATTAATGAACGTAAAACAAAAGATTGTGCACCTTATTTGCCACCCTCAACCTAAATTGTAGCTCATTGTTAACTGCTTTGATGTTCGCCGCGTCTCCAGACAATATAATTCTAGGGACTATGATCAGAGCAATAACAATAACAATAACAATAACAATAACAATAACAATAACAATAACAATAACAATAACAATAACAATAACAAGCTGTTGGCTCACATCATGTATAAACTAAGCAACTGATCAATTAGCTTATTGTTATTGCTCTGATGAAGGTCTGAGTCAACAGGCCGAAAGCTTAGCAAATAAATATTTTACGTGATGTTTCCACAAAACGTATCTATATTACATTATCGCCATGAAAACGTTCAAAGAATTAAATTAAGATTTGTTATTTTACTGGTCAATAGATGATATGGCCCGGTACAGTTACAAGGAACAACCTGAAATTTGTAAATGGAACTTATTGAAGCTAGCAGAAGCTATTGGGGATGCTTTACCAGTTTCAAAGTCCAAAGCACTTTTGGAAAATATGTATGTATTATTCGAATTTTGACTGCCATTAGTAGTTACTACTGCAATAATTCATATGAGACAAGATACCTTCTTTTGAAATTGTGAAAATTCTTTAAACATAAACTCACACAAGATTGTCAATATTCAGTTGTACCTTCGACTTGAAAGGGTATTGGCGATATAAATGAAGTATATGTCTAATTTGAAAGAATTCGTGAAATGGAAAAAGTAGACCATTTACAACTTTTCCATATTTTTCTTCGTTGGCGAGATATTTCATTCTGTTTGATATGTAAATGAGATGGTCTTTGACGATAACCATGCAGTGCCCAGGGTAGAGCGATTTCACACATAGAAAACTCAGTTATATCTCCAAGTTTGTTCAACAACATCACTTGAAGCTATGCACATTAAAACTCCTAGTGGCACTGAACATTTCATGTTGAGCAATCATGAAGGTATAAGTGATTTTGTAATGTTCTATCTTGGTTACGACGTCAGAGACCATCTATGTAGAGACCATCTCATTTACATATCAAACAAACTGAAATATCTCCAAAACGAAAAATAATACGGAACAGTTGTAAAAGGTCTTCCATTAAAATTTCGTGAGTTCTTTCAAATTAGCTAGACAAACTTAATTTATATTGCCAGTCCCTTTTAAAATCGACAATCTTACTCTCATCTGCTTTTATCCATATTATTAGCTTTAAAATTAAATTTGCCCTTTTATCTTCCAATGTACATTAAATTGTTGGGCTCAAGAGTACGGCTATTTTGATGCTAACATAATTGAGAATTTTACAATCAAATCGGATGGACGTAACATTGCAATTTTGATTGTCAGATTTATTGAGCAACTTGCAAATGCTTTATCACGATTTATTGACAAGTTGCTTGAAACATCGGTTGCAACACAAATGTGATGTTGTACATGTACTTGAAGTTGACGGCCCTAATTTTATTTAGAATTTCGCATTATCGCGGTAAGTTTGGCATTTAAAATGATTTTTGGAGCAACCCGTGGATCAATAATGATGAAGCGTTTGTAAGTTGTTCAGTGAATCTGCCAATCAAAATTGCAATGTTGCGTATCAATATTGCAAAGTCGTACACAAGAGACCATCTGGTTTGACTAATATGAGCATGTGATGTTGTTGTAAAACTGAATGTAATGATGTTATAATATATACCGTATGCATTGCTAAGATTTGCAGTATCTTCATATTTTAACATTTTTGCTACGTTCTAATTTTAATTTTATTTGATTGTCATAGGTATGACAAAGAATTTACAGAATGTTATTTGAGCAAAATGAGGAAGAAGGTGAGAAATGTTTGCACACACATGACACATGTGCGTGTGTGATATCAGATATTTCTTGGTGTTATTTGCTATTTTTGTTTAATGCTACCAAGATGACGACATCAATTTAAAATATTAACACTGTCACTTTGAAGATGGCAGCTGCACAGGCTACCGGAATGCCAGGTTACAACAACAACAAACTAATTTAATTAGACATCTAATTCTTAAATCTAATGTTTCGACCGAAGGCCCTTTGAGTAAATGAAATCGTCCGAGAGATTAACCATCTAATTTTTCAAACTAATTCTCTTAAAAGAGCAGAATTTTGGAGGGTTATGTATCAATATGTATTTTGAGAAAAGCACTCAAACCTTAGCAACCTTACAAATTTGAAGAACGGCAAGAATATACTCAAACTTCACAGAACGATTTCATGTTGCCGATGTTGGTTACCCGCTCCAAATCAGTAGACAATAGGAATTATCTATGTTAGTAGTGTTTTCAGCCTGAAGTTGGTAAAAAATTTTCGTTTGTTTTTGTTGTACAAGCATAGGCGTAGAGTATGGGGGGCTGAGGGGCTTTAGCCCCCAAAAGCCCCCATGTACACATGAGACAACCCAGTAAACACATCGTCGAAAAATTGTTGAAATGTGTTGTATTTTAACTAGCTAGTTTTTATGACATTTCATGACCTTCAGTGTTCTTAAACATCACCCCTCAGAATGCAGGAAATGGCATTTCCGAGACTCTAAATTTCAAAAATTTCCAGGTTGGGGCATGTTCCCGGACTCCCCTAGAAGAGTCCCTTTTTGTGAACACCCTCCACGGGAAAATTCTTAAAGGCCCTGTCCAGCCTCCCCCCCCCCCCGGACAAAAACAAAACTCTACGCCTATGGTACAAGCTGTCGCCAGTTAAACTCAGAGAAAAACTCTGAGCTCCAGACGGGACCCGAACCCACCACCTTCCGAATGCCAGCCGGACGCTCTCACCATTGAGTTACTCGAACTCAGATGGTGGGAACTAGTCAAACCGTACGTGTGTCTGGCATTCGGAAGGTTATGGGTTCGAGTCCCGTCTGACGCTCAGAGTTTTTCTCTGAGTTTAAATTGCGACAGCTTGTACAACAAAAACAAACTGGAAAATTTTAATATGAATCATGCTAAGCTAAAATTTAAGTTTTTTAAACTGTATTCTGAAATAATTTGTTGCATTTAATATGTTCTATTTATAGCTTGGAATCATTCACAAAGAAGTTCCAACCGATGAGTAAGTATGACTAATTAGTAAAGTCTTTAAACAGACCATTTACATTTAAAGGTGTGTCACAGTCCCTACTGCACATGTGCGGCGTTTGTTTTGTTTTGTTTTGTTTTGTTTTGTTTTGTTTTGTTTTGTTTTGTTTTGTTTTGTTTTGTTTTGTTTTGTTTTGTTTTGTTTTGTTTTGTTTTGTTTTGTTTTGTTTTGTTTTGTTTTGTTTTGTTTTGTTTTGTGTTGTGTTGTGTTGTGTTGTGTTGTGTTGTGTTGTTTTGTTTTGTTTTGTTTTGTTTTGTTTTGTTTTGTTTTGTTTTGTTGTTTTGTTTTGTTTTGTTTTGTTTTGTTTTGTTTTGTTTTGTTTCGTTTCGTTTCGTTTCGTTTCGTTTCGTTTCGTTTTGTTTTGTTTTGTTTTGTTTTGTTTTGTTTGTTTGTTTGTTTGTTTGTTTGTTTGTTTGTTTGTTTGTTTGTTTGTTTGTTTGTTTGTTTTGTTTATTTGTTTGTTTGTTTGTTTGTTTGTTTGTTTATTTGTTTGTTTGTTCGTTTGTTTGTTTGTGAGACTTACATAAAATAATGCTTGGAATTCAGTATATATATTTATTATATGGCTGGGTTTGATTTCCGGTCCGTACGCAAAACGACGCACGCTGATTGGTTCCCGAGATGTCGGGATTTTACGATATTGATCTCGGGGTCAATACGCTTTTTTCTCAGCCCTGTAAGTTTTGGCGGGAAAATTTCAGAGTTGATTTGAATACAAATAAAAGAGGACTAGGTATCTTTATTCAAATATTCTGAACAATAAAATGCGTTGGAACATTACTGCTGGTTTTCTTTAAAGCTGTTTATCTATCTATCGAAAACCTCAGGCAAATACTTTCCGGTACAGACGTCCCACTCGGTTAATAAATCTTTTATATATATATATATATATATATATATATATATATATATATATATATATATACGTATATAGTGGTCTGACGTTTCGAGAGGGCCTTCGCTTGAAACAGAGAGAAAACGGTCTTCGCCCGAAACAAAACAAACAAACAAACAATAAAACAAACAAAACAAAAAACCCGGCTGCTACGCATGCGTGGGAGTTGTTTTTACTCGCATTTGTTTTTTAATTTTTACGGGTTTGTCAGATATAATAATGAATTTTAGTAATTTCTTTTTTTCTTTTTCTGTATCTCAGAAACTTCGCTTAAGTACGTTTGCTATTCAAAAACCCTGTCATGATTGTGTCAAGCCTTCTTGAAAATATTGGTTATTTTAATTTGATATCTTATTATAAGTATTAATGTATTGGACATCATGTCGGATTGTAGTTTGATGTGGTTACATATGTTTCTATATTTACTTAGTTTAAGTTTTGATTTCAAATTGTATTTTCACTAATCTGGTTTTGTACGTGTTAGGGAATTGATCAGAAAACTTCTTGAAACTATGGAAGAAACCGGTATAAATGTCGTTGTAATTTTTTATTTGTTTTGTTTTGTTTTGCTCTTTTTTTCAGAAATTTGATGTATTTCTTTCTCGTGCTGTTTTTAGGAGCAGACTTTACCAATGTTTTTCGCTGTTTATCACGAATAAACATTCGAGGTTCATCTGACTTTGAAAAGTAAGTTAAATAACTCAGTTTTGCGTGCACTTTTTAAAAACTATTCGCAAGATCCGAAAATGACGGTTGGAACAAGTCAAAAGTATACTATACACTCAAAGCTTGTTATTATTCAATTTAAATTTCCTGATTTGGATTGGCTAAGAAGTTCTTTGTCAGCTGCAAATATCAGTCAGAAATTGCAAACGATAATTTTTACTAGTGAAATCATTGGCCAATGAGAACCTCGGAAATTTGAAACGGACGAGTTTCTTATATGATATAAGTATACTGCAAAAACTGATAAATAACACAAAAGAAATCAATACAATGTCCGTGGTTTTATATCTAATAAAAAGAAATCCTTCTGATATATATAAACTTTAGCTTTGATTTTCTTGGCTTAGACAACGTTCTTTTTCAAAATTACTACGGCAATGAACTTACTAAATGGGTCGCTTCTGAAGCTATTCAGAACATTCGTAGTAATAGATAAAGCATGAGCAGCGATCTGTGTCTGATTTACAAGGTGAGCTGCAAGCGAGTCGTTAGTAAATCAGATACAGATCGGCTGCGAATGCTTTATTAATTGTACTTATCAATTGGACGCATCTAAATAGCCATGTTTTCAAGTTAGAGTGATTTTAGCTAAGTAAATTGAGGAAAAAGTTTATGTAAATCAGGACGAATCTGTATGCGATTTACAGATATTGATTAAATATTCATTTCTTTTGAATTTTCTTCATGAATTTTTAATGAATTTCACAAGTAATGTTTACAACACGAGCGGCCTTGTTGTATTGAATATACAATCACGAGCCGAAGGCGAGTGATGGTATATTCAAT
Organism: Corallium rubrum; assembly: GCA_964035015.1. NCBI lineage: Eukaryota > Metazoa > Cnidaria > Anthozoa > Scleralcyonacea > Coralliidae > Corallium > Corallium rubrum. The sequence continues at coordinate 45,526,537 of OZ035997.1, forward strand.
ACAACAAGGACGCGAGTGTTGTAAACAACTTGTGAAATGAATAAATAGTAAAAATCCCTTTGGGACATTGAGATGCTAATTAGTTACAAGCACTAGTGGTTGTATCAGAAGAGTATACATCCACTAGTTGTTGTAACTAATTAGCATCATTGGTTTTAGTTTGTATGGGGTTTACAGGGGTATACATGTGACGTAATTTCTGAAATTGGATTGGCTGCAAAACTCATGAATTAGTAATGAATTTCACAAGTAATATATCATACACGAGAAGCTGTTTATTAAGTAATAGTTCAAATACGAGACGGAGGATTTTACAGGGATTTCAAAGTCCAAGTGCTTTTTGAAAGGTCGAGCCAAAGGTGAGCCTTTTTAATGCACGAGGGCTTTGTAATCCCGGTAAAGTCCGACGTCGAGTATTTGAATTGACTTCTCAAACTCAAAACTACGAAGATACCTCTGAAACGTAATATAGTTTGCCTTATTTCAATTAAAGTCCCAAGACTTTGAAAACCTGTTTTGCATTATTTCAAAATACTAGTACTTTTCCTCCGATTTCAAAGCACTGATTAAACATTCATTTCTTTTGTTTTTGGTTCATGAATTATTAATGAGTTTGAGAACTAATTTGAAAACACCGAGAAGTGTGTTGAAAAACGAGGCGATAGCCGAGTTTTTTTAGCTCACTACTCGGTGTTTTCATAATTCAAATTAGATAGTAAACGGCTTTCGAGTGTATGGTATAGCTTCTCAAACCAATCTGTATTTAAAGAGAAAATTGAGGTATTACCACATTTCCCAACAACGTCTCGGTAACTGATTCATTATGTTTTCCTCATGAATTAGTAATGAGTTTGAGAAGTACTTATAAAACACTGTTGCTCATGTATGTCTTAAATATTACTTGTTTCTTTGATGAACGCTGCTCTTGAAACTTGAATGATTTCCACTTCTTTAGATCAAATGAAGATGTCTTGGAATACATACTTTCTCAATGTCTTGCTCCTTCTGATATTCCAAAAGACCAGTCGGTATCAGGGTAGGTTTATACCAATGTCTGTTTGCTAACATGTATGCTTACATTTTTTCCTTCATTATGGTAATCTTATTTCTTCACAATGTTGTTTGCGCACGATATTTACCAATATACTATATTATGATCAATCTCTGATTGCTACTACTGACACTGTAAAAACTGACTGGTTAAAACAACCAAAAAAAAGGTCACCAGGATGCATCTGAGAGAACCAGTAAAAAACGGTTGTTTTAACCAATTTTATAACATAACAATATTTTTGGTTAAAACAAACAATATTTCATGGTCACTTTGACCAATGTTTATTGGTCAAAATGACCAGTATTCAATTGGTCAAAATAACCATATTAGGTTATTTTGACCAGTAAATATTGGTCAAGTAGATGCATCTGAGACAACCAATAAAAAACGCTTAGAAATGGTTTTTTAACCAATTTCAAATTGGTTAAAATCAACATTGGTTGTTGCAACCAAATTCAAATTGGTTAAAATCATAATTAATGTTATGCAGTAAACAAATTTCTCAAAGATAAACAACAGTTGAACACATTTAATTTTCACTACACTATGTCAATAAAATCTTACTTGCTTAACAAATGGAATCAAAACATATGCATATAAAAATAGAAATGTTCCTATAGTCAAAGACTGCTTATATGTTACTGCTTATATACAGTTACACTATGTTACTCAATATACATGCATGTATAACAATTTACAAGTTTTCCACCTTATACCTAAACATAGATATCACGACAAACTCGAAAGAAAGTTTTCAACACCCATTGGCAAAACATTATTAGCTTTTGAAAAAAACAAATGTTCAAGAAATAAATATATATGCTTGCTTTGCCTACTTGCACCATTTGGATATTCTGCGTTAAGCGAGATAGTTTCTTAACCCTTATAGCCCAGGAGGTTTCCAGTTGACAAGTAAAATCGTCTGGCGTTAGCCAGAGTAAAATACTAAAGGTGGCCAATGGGCTATAAAGGGTTAAGCGAGATAGTTTCTTAACCCTTTATAGCCCAGGAGGTTTCCAGTTGACAAGTAAAATCGTCTGGCGTCAGAGTAAAATACTAAAGGTGGCCAATGGGCTATAAAGGGTTAAAAACATAATACCCAGCAGCAAACAGAGAATAGCACTCATAATCTTGATGGATTTAAATTTTACCAACAACCATCCCTTCAGCAACAAGTGCCAGGGAGTTAATTTCGTCAAGTGATCCTGTTGACACAAGGTTTGGAGTGGAACAAGCTTTTACTACATCGGAAAATCCAATTACAGAATCTTCCTAATAACAATTTTGAATCAGTTTACTACACATAATGTAAGAACATAAGTAAATCCCCATTTGCACGGAGCCAAATTATAGGGATTGCGATCGCGAGCAATCGCACTTGCCTTAACTCTTAAGCCTTCAAGTAAAGCCGCACTAAATAAATCGAGTGAGACACGACCAAAAGTACCCAAATTGCGAGCGAAATATAGCTCTCCATCGATATCACAATCTCAATAATTTGGCTAAAGCATGTAAGTGGGCTTAGTGAGCAAATTTAACAATTAACTTGAACTAGATAAAGCATTATAGTCATTAACATTTAGCAAGTCAATTCACAACACCAACCGGAATAATACTGGAAACTCGTAGGTTCTCGCGGCCTTGCTCTTCTACCATCATCAAGTCCACTGACACAATTGTCACAAGAAGCGGAAGTTATGATCCCGTATTCGAATATAATGTAGTAATCATCCTTTATGCGTATTATTCCTTCGGTGTTTATGCGGGCATAGGGTAAAACATGGACTGGACTATTTTTTGGACTATTTTTTGGACCATTTTTTGGACCATTTTTTGGACCATTTTTTGGACTATTTTTTGAACCATTTTTTGGACTATTTTTTGGACCATTTTTTGGACTATTTTTTGGACCATTTTTTGGGTCAATTTCTACATTGTTATTAGGCTATAGTATAGTATAGTCTAATAACAATAACCAAAGCTGCAGAAGTTTTCACTTGTAACTTTATCCGCGTGTATCTAAGTCTATAAACAACGTGTGTCTCGCGATACTTGCAGGGTCCCATATGCCCCATTCACAAAATGCATTCACGTAAAACTATTTAGTCTTTTCACGAGTCACGAAAATCACAAAAACTCTTTCACGTTCACACAAAAATCAAAGAAATCACGATTCACGTAAAAATACAAACGAAATTCACGGAGTAATATTTAGCATCATCTGACTGATCAATAATATTTTGCATTCTCGAAGTCTTTCTCTTCACTCTCAGAAGAATGCAGCAAGCTTGAAAGAATTCTTTCTGTCCTTGCAGTCATGCATTGTAAAGGTCTGTAAACACTGCGATCATGCATTAAATAATAAATTTCACATTACATCAAGTACATGCTATTCCGGTGTTCAACTGTTCGAAGACAGACTAGACAAACAACAGAAATTCCATAAATCCTAAAAAAAACTGTTCACGCAAAACAGACGATTCACGAATCACGCTTAATTCTAGCCATCATTCACGTGTGACGGTTAAATCAAAAGTTACTTTCACGTTGCACGTAAAAAGATTTGAAACCTTACGATCACGAATCACGGATTAAAAAAATCATCGATCACATTTCACGGGCAAGTAAAATAACCCAATCACGCTTCACGCGAAAAGTATAGGGGACCGTCACCCTCACTACTGAGAACTAAAACTTAAATCAACCAGTAAAAAATTGTCTTTATGAAAGAGTGACAATTAACGGAGTCGTCTTTATTTGTGTTAAAATCATGCTTGAGTTTCTAAAACTAAACTAATCTTATTTATACTGGATAGCTCTATTAGTTATGTCTAACTGTTCTCCCTAGAGGTCCAGTAAGGGCCATCCCTTATTGGTCCAGTATTACTACAGGAGGAAACTGGAGTATTCCCGGAGGAAACCTGCGGTGTTTGCTAGAGTCAAACTGGAAGCACTCTTACATGCGGCCTAGGTGAAATTTTAATTAGATAACTGCTGAGAGCGGGAATCGAACCCGGGTGCGCTAACCACTGTCCAACAACCTTGGCTTGCGTGCAGTCCTACCTAAACTTGAAGGAACGAGAATCTATAATTTACGATGAGCTGCGGTGTCACAGCATTGCTTCATAACGATTTTTGTCTTCGTGCTCTCGCGTGATTGATTTCCGAGAAAGCTGAGGAGAACACTAATATAGTGCTAACTATTCTAAAAATTATACTAAAAGAAGTCAAAACCAACATGGGAAAGTCTACCAAAACATTAAATCTTACTGCCGGATCAACATGCAAATGCTTTGATATATTTCGACTGCATGTATGGAAATTATCCTTATTCCGTCTATTCCTACAGTAGCTCATATCCTACAACAATAGTATTCCTTTAAGTAATATTGGGCATTTCACTCGATTACATAGCGTGTACTAAGGATTTTGGGTGAAGGAAAATTTGAGTGTAGAATATATACATTTTAAGACCAAACCGGGACCAGTTGCGAAAAATGCAACTACACAGCCTTCCGGCAGGAATTGAACCCACGACCTTGCGATTCTAGTGCAATGCTCTGACCACTGAGCTATGTAATCGAGTGAAATGCCAAATATCATTTATAATATACCCAATTCTCTCCTGGCATTACCACCTTATTATATATACAGAACTCGCGATCAAGCTCTCGGCAACGCCCTCCGTGGCTCAGTGGTCAGAGCATTGCACTAGAATCGCAAGGTCGTGGGTTCAATTCCTGCCGGAAGGCTGTGTAGTTGCATTTCTCGCAACTGGTCCCGGTTTGGTCTGAAAATGTATATATTCTACACTCAAATTTTCCTTCACCCAAAATCCTTAGTATTCCTTTAAGTTAGATTCTAAATTAGCATTAAATTCTCATCGTCCATATATAGTGTGTTGTCCATATTTAGTTTTGTCAAGCAAAGTTTTGCTAATCACGAACGTTTGCACATTAAGCAAATCTTTTGAAACACTTACTAGCAGAGTAAAACAGAATATAGAATTGATGTGTAGTCAAGATAATGCTTTATTGGTCAACTACTTTATAGTAACGCCAGTTCACGTTCGTTAGAGAATTTTACCCACAACAAAAAGAGAAGAAAATTTTACTTACTTTGACAAAAAAGAACCGGAGTGGCTATGATTATAAAGTTCACTACGATTTTAATAACTTTTTTATTTAATAGGCAACTCCAACTGCTTATGTTAATGATGAACAGTAACCCTGCATTGGCTGCTAAATTTGAAGGAAATGCTTGGATAAAGGCAGAGCGTGAAAAACTGGAAAGATCGAAAAAGCTTCAAGTAAGTTTAACAATGTGTTTAAGAGAAAGGGAAGGAATGGATGAGTTGGAAAGAACCAACGAGGTAGCGTAAGGACTGAAATGAAGACAAGTAGAGAGACGATACGGAGTAAGTGAGACGAGAAAGCAAAGAAAGTGAATATATGAAGATAGAGTACTGTGTAAGGCTGGGAATGATGAAGGTAAAGAAAGTGAATATATGAAGATAGGATACTGCATAAGGCTAGGAATGGTAAAGGCATGGAAAGTGAATATATGGAGATAGGATACTGTATAAGGATAGGGATGGTAAAGGCAAAGAAAGTGAATATATGAAGATAGGATACTGTATAAGGCTAGGAATGGTAAAGGTATGGAAAGTGAATATATGGAGATAGGATACTGCATAAGGCTAGGAATGGTAAAGGCAAAGAAAGTGAATATATGGAGATAGGATACTGTATAAGGCTAGGAATGGTAAAGGCAAAGAAAGTGAATATATGGAGATAGGATACTGTATAAGGCTACCAATGATGAAGGCAAAGAAAGTGAATATATGGAGATAGGATACTGTATATGATTAGGAATGGTAAAGGCAAAGAAAGTGAATATATATATGAAGATAGGATACTGTATATGGCTAGAAATGGTAAAGGCAAAGAAAGTGAATATATGAAGATAGGATACTGTATATGGCTAGAAATGGTAAAGGCAAAGAAAGTGAATATATGGAGATAGGGTACTGTATAAGGCTAGGAATGATGAAGGCAAAGAAAGTGAACATATGGAGATAGGATACTGTATAAGGCTAGGAATGATGAAGGCAAAGGAAATGAATATATGGAGATAGGATACTGTATAAGGCTAGGGATGATGATACTGTATAAGGCTAGGAATGGTAAAGGCAAAGAAAGTGAATATATGGAGATAGGATACTGTATAAGGCTAGGGATGATGATACTGTATAAGGCTAGGAATGGTAAAGGCAAAGAAAGTGAATATATGGAGATAGGGTACTGTATAAGGCTAGGAATGGTAAAGACAAAGAAAGTGAATATATGGAGATAGGATACTGTATAAGGCTACCAATGATGAAGGCAAAGAAAGTGAATATATGGAGATAGGATACTGGATATGATTAGGAATGGTAAAGGCAAAGAAAGTGAACATATATATGAAGATAGGATACTGTATATGGCTAGAAATGGTAAAGGCAAAGAAAGTGAATATATGAAGATAGGATACTGTATATGGCTAGAAATGGTAAAGGCAAGGAAAGTGAATATATAAAAATAGGATACTGTATATGGCTAGAAATGGTAAAGGCAAAGAAAGTGAATATATGGAGATAGGGTACTGTATAAGGCTAGGAATGATGAAGGCAAAGGAAATGAATATATGGAGATAGGATACTGTATAAGGCTAGGGATGATGATACTGTATAAGGCTAGGAATGGTAAAGGCATAGAAAGTGAATATATGGAGATAGGATACTGTATAATCCCCGAGCCGGGCGGAGGGCCGAAGGCCCGGAGCCCGGTGAGGGTGCTAATCTCGACACGCGTGGAGGCCATTACACGCGTGTAGAAAAAGCGAGGGAGACGAAAGCTGGGAAATAGTTTATATATATATATATATTTATATATATGTTTGGTACGATGTCACGGTAAGAATTGACTAGCGACGAAGAAAACTATAAACTCTCAAGCAATATATTTATATATATGTTTGGTACGGTGTCACAGTAAGAATTGACTAGCGACGAAGAAAACTATAAACTCTCAAGCAAATAGTATTTTGCCTTCGTTTATTTAAACGAAATGAAATGGAGCACGAAGAAAAGGATACAAACAACTCGTTTAACATATCTTGAAGAGAAAGCAGAGAACTTGAAGAAACCAAACGCTGTAGTAACTCTGTGGTCAAAATACGGTAGGATTCTTGTTGTTTTCATGTTTTTGCTTATTGACCTAAGCAATATACAGCTTCACGTTTTCATGCTTTCCCTTTGCTCGTCCAAACCATAAATCAGCTTAATTAAAGCTAACTTAAAAGTAAAACACCACCTTTATATAAAGCTTAAATGTATTATTACATGTAAATACTCATGGGCTTTGGCGATATTTTTGGCTGTATTTCCAAATTTTCGTTGTCTGTTTAATACTTCCTTCTATAATCTGATTCTAGCGAATTGTTTTTATCTCGGACTCTATTTTAAATGTTCATGTATATGTATAGGGAAGCCATTTAAAGCTTGTTAAAATAATCCCTTTTGAAACTTAAAAACATTTTTTGTACAACCAGAATTTAATAATGAAATCTAAGTTTTGCTTTGATATGTAGAATTATCTTGAGGATTATCATTTGTTTATATATCTGTTTGTTTTTATATTGGCTGTACATCAGTGCTTATTTTAATCAGGGTGGGTGCGTGGGGGGTGTTTCAAAAAAGCATTTAATAAAAGCCGGCGAGGGGTTGTTGCATTCATGTATTTCTAGTGCTAGGGATGATGATACTGTATAAGGCTAGGAATGGTAAAGGCAAAGAAAGTGAATATATGGAGATAGGATACTGTATAAGGCTAGGAATGATGAAGGCAAAGAAAGTGAATATATGGAGATAGGATACTGCATAAGGCTAGGAATGATGAAGGCAAAGAAAGTGAATATATGAAGATAGGATACTGTATAAGGCTAGGAATGGTAAAGACATGGAAAGTGAATATATGGAGATAGGGTACTGCATGTATATGGCTAGGAATGATGAAGGCAAAGAAAGTGAATATATGAAGATAGGATACTGTATAAGGCTAGAAATGGTTAAATGCAAAGAAAGTGAATATATGGAGATAGGGTACTACTGTATAAGGCTAGGAATGATGAAGGCAAAGAAAGTGAACATATGGAGATAGGATACTGTATAAGGCTAGGAATGATGAAGGAAATGAATATATGGAGATAGGATACTGTATAAGGCTAGGGATGATGATACTGTATAAGGCTAGGAATGGTAAAGGCAAAGAAAGTGAATATATGGAGATAGGATACTGTATAAGGCTAGGGATGATGATACTGTATAAGGCTAGGAATGGTAAAGGCAAAGAAAGTGAATATATGGAGATAGGATACTGTATAAGGCTAGGAATGGTAAAGACAAAGAAAGTGAACATATATATGAAGATAGGATACTGTATATGGCTAGAAATGGTAAAGGCAAAGAAAATGAATATATGAAGATAGGATACTGTATATGGCTAGAAATGGTAAAGGCAAAGAAAGTGAATATATGAAGATAGGCCGAAGAAAGTGAATATATGAAGATAGGGTACTGGTTGGGTACTGTAAGGCCAGGAATGACGATGGCGAAGGAAATGAATATTATTGTATAGAGATAGGATAATACTGGGTGTTGAAAATGCAAGGAGGTTGGGAGGTTAAGCCCCGTGATGAAGGAAAGTGGTAAACGAAAAATAGGACGAATAAGCTCCAAAGGGGAAGAGGAAAAAGAAAGCAAATATTTTTGGAATGGAGCAGAAAGCAGGACAGGAAGAAGGTTGATAGTCTTGGTGTCAATAAAGGATTTATTATCTCCCAATGTCAGAGAAAATGTTTTTTAATATTCTATTGATGTGTAAGTTTCAAGAAAATAGATTAATAATGAAAGGAGAGGGAAAAGCAGAAAGGCAGGCATGATTACAAGCAGGGGCGTAACTAAGGGGTGTGTGCAGGGGGTGCCGCACCTCACCAATGTTAGCTTTGTTGGCACAAGTCAACCAGTTGTCGGCAAATTGATGCAAATTGAGGTTGGGACCAATCGGTGGGTCGAGATCTTGTGCGAGAAATAACTCCGACAAAATCTCCGGCAAATATAAAATACCGTCAAAAATATCGGCAAAGTGTCGAGAAAATTAGAAAATGGCAGCAAAACTCGCCAAACGTCGTGCGAGATTGACAGTTTAGCGCTTTACCGCATCATTAACCGTCTCATCAACCCGGAAGTGCTAGTGCGCGATTTAATGAATAATCTAATTTTGAATTTTTTCTTCCTGAGCATTGATTCATATGCTACATTGCTATGAGACTTGAGAATTAGGAATATAATATCTGATTTCAGATGTAAATAAATACCGTACATAGACCGTGGAGAAGCATTCAACAAAGCAAGAATACGCGACATTTAAGGCTAAATTAAAACTCGACGCAGGGCCATATTTACACAAGCGAAAAAGCAAACGAAAGAGAACAAAACTAACATGTCTGGTTTGCAAGCAGTCACGATTACCGACAAGAACACAACAAAAAGTACCACGAAAATCTACCTGAAGGAGGGAAATTTATCGCGTACGAAGTGGCTGGTGCTCCGGTGAACCCATTCGTATCAGCAGCACTTGCAACTTGCGAAAACTTACATTAAAATTGTTCGCCTATATTTATTAAATACGAAATATGAGTATAAAACATAAAACTAAACAAATTTGATCTGTCCATTCTAATACTAGAAATTGGAATATAAATACTAGAAATTGCTATATCTTAGGTTAATTGCTGCTCTTATAATACACATGTAGATTTATATATGTTCTCTAATTATTTACGATGCGATCACATATGGCATAACTTTCCAAGTTAAAAAATAAATTAATTGTCAAAACAATTCGGAATGCACTGTCATAAATTAAACAAAAAAGGAAATATGGCTCGTTCAGATCACGCCTAAACCACACCCTTTTGTCGGCAAAATATAGTCATGCACCCCCCCCCCCCCCCCCCCCCCATATATTTATATATATATATATATATATATATATATATATATATATATATATATATATATATATATATATAAATAAAGCATGAACTATAGTTACCTTAAAGTCTTCGCTACCAGAGTTTCACCCTAAACGGGATCATCAGGTGACTGATGATCCCGTTTAGTGACTCTGTAGCGAAGACTTTAAGGTAACTATACTTCATGCTTTATATCTTGCTCTATGTATATGGTATTGAGCACTCTAACATTTCGTGAACCAAAACTCACTTTTATAAATAGAGCGCTTCGCTCCGCCCCTGGTTACAAGCAGAGGTAGAGGCAATAAAAATGCATGGAGGGAAGTTGGTATAAGGAGGCAGAGCGCAGGTGAAGTCTAAAATTATATAGTATTACCATTCGCTATGCAAACATCGTTTCAATTTTAAAAGGATTTGAGTCCTGAAGAAAAACGACAAAACGACAAGAAAGCATGGCTTCTATGGATTGAAATGTACAGGTAACCCAAGCATAGAAACTAGTATTTAACCAGGTTCCTTCTAGTGCTAGGTCGAGAACTAATTTAAATAATTTTTGCGTCTTTAATATTTTGTTTAGTTTTTTATGTACTAGTGTATATTATACTTTTAGTCAAAGGGACTAACTTTAAAAATATTTGTTGTTGAAGCTTTGATATTCAATCAAGCTTTGATATCCAACCACCGTACGCGCTTTTTCAGACTTTCTGCATATGTCAAGTCGGTTTATTCTGACCTGCATTTTGTCTAGCGCGTCAGGCAGCAATTTTGAATCGTATATTGTCGGTCACTGTGATGGACACAGGATGAGATCTGATTTATGTCAATACTGACTACTGAGTAGCTCTGTTTTAAAAGCCTGCTGTATTGCCGTGCTTGTTGAATGAGGTGCATAAATTGATTTGATCGATTTCAGAAAGCGAATTGCGGAAGATTTTGTTGGTCTAACTGATGACATCCATTCGGTAAGATGTGTCTGTGTTTTTCTATTACACTTGTGACGTGGATCCATACCTTGTGGCTTAATTGTAGCACATAGCTGTTTTACAATGTTGTTATTTGTGTGTAGGTTAATAAGGCAAGAGTCGAGGTTATGAACAACAACAATCCGCGGTAAGTCAATTAGATATTTCTATGAAATTTGGAAATATTTATTGGGAATTAAGGTGAGGTAATACGGGCACCATTTTTCTTCAACTTTCAACGCAACCAACTTTCAACGCAACTTTGTTGCGTTGCAAGTTGAAAAGCGTTGTTGCACGTATTACCACCCACTTCAAACATTGTCACGCAACAAAAATTCGGTAATTCGTGTAACAACACTTTTCAACTTGCAACGCAACAAAGTTGCGTTGAAAGTTGAAGAAAAATGTTGCTCGTATTACCCACCTTGATTCCTTCCAGAATATCGGAACTGAATACAGTAAAAACCCGCATAAACCCCCCTTATTTTTCCAAGTCAGGCTGAAATGGTTCTTATGGTTGGGTGTGTAGCGAGACATCAGGGTGGTAGGTTCTTAACAGGTTCTTAAGCAAAAACAATTGTTCCTGATTGGCGTTTTCCGTTATAGAGTACATGCATCTGGTTAAAAAAGAGTGTATTAATATAGCCAGAACATAGTATATTAGTATAGGTAATCATATGATAGCGAGTACAATTAAGGATTTACAACACTACAAGTGATTTTTGAAAATTTTGCCCAAAATTGCACGAGCCGTTAGGCGAGTGCAATTTGGCCTAATTTTCAAAAGTCACTTGTAGTGTTGTAAATCCTTAATTGTACGAGCAAAATCATATGATTACTCATTTATTATATGAATGACAAAATTACGACCCGTACCCTTCGTACTCATTTTCGCCTCCTTCGTTCTCACTCACGCCTTTAAAAACATCTTGTTTCATTACTTGACAAGAAGCATTTTCACTCTGGGTGTTTTCTGTACTCATTTCAAAATTGTACTCCTCTCAACCAATCAGAATGTAGTAATTTTGTCATGCATATAATAACACTAATTATTGCTACAAAGAAGCAAATGAACAATAGAATTACACCACCATTTAGTATTAAATAGTAGTATTTTTCTGGCATTGATATAACAATAATAATAATAATAATAATAATCTTTATTGAGGATGCCAACATCACCCTAAAGTGTTTTACAGAGGGGTCCTCAGATAACTAGTTACAATATATAAAAGCCAACTGTGTACATATATGTAATTAAAAATCAAGAAAACATTGGAAGAAATAATAATACAAACAATCAGGCAAAATTACTGCAAAGCGAAACGGACAAAATTTATACTAATGAAGCAAGAATTATAAAACAATTATTGATCCGCAACTATAAACTAGGCATGCATAACTTGTGAAAGAACGCTTAAAATATAGTATCAGTATTTTTTGTTTATTTAGTATTAGTACTCTAATGTCTGTTTCCAATGACCTTAAAGCATGCTCTGTACCTGTGTGTTCTGAGCTTTAGTATTTTTCGCATAAGAAACTGCTTCATATATTTGTCAGACTGAACTGGTTCTTATATACTCGCTGCTTAATTGGCTAAATTTCAGCCTGGAGGTCCTTAATCGGCAGTTTCTTTCTTTTTTTCTTCTTTTTTTTATGCGGGTTTTTACTGTAATCAAGTTATAATCTTATGCACGTATATTCCACTTTTGCAACCGATCGCCGTTCAGTACTGTCAGATAGTCCGCGACAATCTGTGTTCGTGACTTCATGTTATATAATAATGCATGCGGCACTTGTTTTGGACTGTGCTACTGTAACTGTTTAACAATTTTATGTCAACTAGGCTTTAGAGTGTCATTTCAACAAGAAATAGCAAAGGAACTACGCGTTGATTGAAATAAAGATTGTGTATATGTGCTTGGACACTTGGAAGAAATAACATGAACCTTGCAAGAGCAACCCGACCAAATATTTTTAGACATGCGTGTCTTTTGACATGTCTACTTTTTTTTTCTTTTGTACAGAGTCGTGTTAAGGAATTATATCGCAGAAAATGCTATCAAGGCTGCTGAAAAAGGAGATTACTCTGTGGTAAGTTGTCAATATCACCCGTCTCTCCTTCATTTTTGTTGCTTGAAACAATATGTGTCTGACGCTTGTGATCTATGAATTTGTGTGTTGCGCATGCGTATGTACGTGCATGTCTGTTAACCAGTTCGGATTAGATATCTATGATTGAAGAAAAATTTATATTTGAAGGCCGAGCGTGAACTAGTTTTAAAAATGCAATATTTAGGCTTTCTGGGAATCCAGAGCCCAAACCGGGATCTTATGGGAATGAGACCAACGCTCCAACCGACTGAATTATATGCCGAAAAGAAATTAGTACATACTGGACCATTAACAAAGGAAGATTTTGTTTTAAGCCAATCAGAATGCTTATATTTGGTATTGCGTGATGGACTCTTGGAAATCACTGCATGCATGGGAGCTGTGGGTAAAACCTCAGCCAGTGAATGTAAGATCTTTCGTGTCCCTGGGTTTATAATTGTTGTCTCAACTTGATATATTGTGGCATAGTCAATCGAGATATGGTCTGGAAACTCAGCTAAAGTCTTTGGTCTATCTTTTTGTTCGTCTTTATGCATTTTTGTGCACGGTGCACGGTCACTGAACACATTGTATTTTAGTATAATGAACGAATTGTCCAATAGCAACGTTTCAGTTCAATCACTCAACCGTGCTATTTAAATATTAATAAACCTAAAACAAAGGATGTGCACGGTGTAAGGTACGGTTCAACATAAAATCACAGCTCATTATAGGCGCTTTGAAGTTTGCCGAGTTTCCAGACCATTTCTCGATTGACTATGATTGTGGTTAAGTACATGTTTTTATTTTAATTTTTCAGACGGATAAGGAATTATAGTTTTAATACTAGAACTAAAGGAAAACAGAACAGAATAAATTAAATTGTTATGTAAGATGTGGTCTCGTCATGTAAAATATCACGGATTATTTTTTTTCGGTCCGTATCTTACCAAATCCTGCTTTCTGATTGGCTAACGAGCGGTCCTTATGAGCCCGTACGGACTGCTCGGGATAATTTTTTTAAATGCGTTTTATAGACCGTAAAATATTCTAAAAATATTTGAAAAAGCACTCATACGAAACCGAACATATTGAAAGTGAGTTTTTCACCCGTGAAAGAGACCTAAAATCTAATTTGCTTTTGCGAAAGAAGCAGTACAGACTTCCCTTTTTTGTTCACTCTAAACACTGATGAAGACCAAAAGAACCAAGCGGGGATAATTATAGAGAAAAAATATATATTTACCGTTTTGGTCGGTCCGTATAGGGAAATTTTCCCTTGGTCTCAATATTTCTCCATACGGACCTCCCAGCCGGTAAATAAGTAAAATAACATATATTTATTTGTTCAGGTGAAACATGTCTGGTCAGTACTTCAGTCACCTTATTCAGATGATATGACAAAGCAAGTGGAAAGCAAACGAGAATCAAAGGAAGCAGATTGTGGTGTTAATGTGTCAGATCACATTCCTTTTACCTTTGATAAGAAGCCGCCAAGTTGGGGTCTTCAGCTTCGGGTTACCTGATCTTCGTAAGCAACTTCTGTAACATGCATTATGTATTTTAATGGCAGGCACTTCCTTTATCGATGAAGAATTGTAAGGTGAAGGTAAGCGCACATGCGAGCACAACTCTTATTTGTCACACTATGACGATTTGTTAATTATAGTTCGTTACTCTCAGAAAGGAAAATAGCATTGTCACAAGATAGAGTTTTAGAAATTCGTGAGAAACGAAATTATCATCTGTGCCTTTGCGAAATTCTTAGCAGCATGTCAGAAAAATTCCAGACATTTCCCACAGTATTGTGGTTACGATCCACCATCTTTTTTGTTATGGTGGATTATATATATGGATAGTGTATAATTATGAAATGAAAAATTAAGTTTCAGACTAACTGCATCCTTATAGAAATAATTTTTGAAATTATAAATACCAAAATTTCTCCTTTTTTTTTATATCTTACTTTGCTCTTAAGATATTTAATATTAACTGATC
Organism: Corallium rubrum; assembly: GCA_964035015.1. Taxonomy (NCBI): domain Eukaryota; kingdom Metazoa; phylum Cnidaria; class Anthozoa; order Scleralcyonacea; family Coralliidae; genus Corallium; species Corallium rubrum. Next base: position 45,541,720 of record OZ035997.1, read on the forward strand.
TGTAAATGAATAGTCAATGAGGTAAACTGGTGACCAAACTTGGCGGTACCGAAAAAGATGGCGGCGGTACATTTAACCAGAATACTTTGCAATCTCAAATCATCTCAAATAACAACTAAACATGGTTTATCATGCTAAGTTGGATTATGCAAGCAAGAACTTTATTCCTATCAAAGTTGATCGTTTTAAAACCATATCTTCCAATAGTTCTTTTTTGAGAAAATTACTGCTTTGAATTAACAGGGAAGAAGAATACATTCAAGACAGAAGTGATTTTGATAGTTTTGGTTGGCAATTAAAGCCATTCACCAGAGTTAATGACCAGTCGTGGGGCAGTGTTTTGCTGAATTTAGCAATCTACGTCAACAATAAACAAACTGAGTATCTGAACAAAAGTATTTCTACAATACACTCAGGTTATCTTAAGGGAATTTAAGCTAAAAAACAAGTGAAATAAAAGCAAGAAGTTCCATCGCTGAAAATATATCGATTTAACTGATCCAAAATTTGGACATTACGAATTGAAACTAATATTTTTTCCGAACATACTGATGTTGTTGAGGTTCTCGACAGGCTTGAAACAATTCTTTACAGTTAGTTTTTCTCGAGAGTCACTCAAAGTGACTTGTCCCGTTAGGGTCACTTGTGCTTTAGCCCGGTTGAGCCGTCATCCTGGATCCGCCACAGTGGGCCCGTCTCCAGAACCGAGTCGGCAATCTATACCTCCTATATCTATGAGTTAAATGTACAAGTCGCCATCTTTTTCGGTACGGTCAGTTAGTGAATGGTCAAAACCCATTAAAATACAAATTAAACTACTTTTCTTAAAACGGTCAGGAAGAGATCATTGTTTAACAATGAAATTTCTAGGTTATGACAGAGTTTTTGGAAGAGAACCAGTCAACCAGACACTTGAACTTGCTTCAGCTACCCTTGTTATGTGTATTTGAATGAAAAAATATTCACAAAAATGTTTATACTGAAATAGACTAGAAATCAAAATCTTTGTTTTCATACACTTTGACATATAGGAATTCAAATCAAATATAAAACGTCTAATGGAACTTTACTGGATTCTAAAATCATTACAAGAAAGTTGAGAAACTTGCAGAAATATAGGTGGCTCTTTAATTTTGGCCAGCAGTGTACACAACATTGCAAAACTGTTTATATATTATGTTATAAACGAACTACTTTAAACAAAATGGCAGCTATTTATATACCAGGCGGAAAGCGTAGTCTTGTCATAAAGATAATTGCCCAGCAAATAATTTTCAAAAAAGCCATAACGATAAAGTTTGGAAAAACATAATTCAGGGACCGGTCATTATTTATTTATAGAAAGAAAAAATAACCTTCGACCCCCTTTAAGGCCTACGAATTTTAAGTGACCCCCCAGAAAATTGCTTTTTTTTTTGTGACCCCCCCAACAGAGTGCAGTATATACTGTTATTTATTAAAGAGCACACAGCAGTAACTAGTCTATAGGTGATGCTGATAATGATCGGGGTTATTAACTTTAGAAGACTAATTATTGACCTTGGCAGTTTGCACACACATTGATCATTTTATAAAAAATAACATGTTGAGTTTTATATTGTTGGCTATTAAAATAGTAAATGAAAGTTGAACAAAAAATGTTAATGAAAGTTGTTCTACAGAAAAAAATACAAAGCAATGATTTAAAAAATTGAATGATTTATTTTTTAACCCCCCTTTAAGGACTTAAATGAAATATGCCCCCCGTTTTTTTTTTAAATTAAATGCTTGTGACCCCCCCCCCCCCCCCCCTCATTTCCCACCCCCTCCATAAATAATGACCAGTCCCTTAGTTTACTAATGTTTCGTCACTATTCAAGTAACATCTTCAGAGTGATAAATATTTACACAATTTCGACTAATATACTTACTTCACTGTTACAAATATAGATGTGATGGTCCAATTAAATCGTGTAAATGTTTATCACTCTGAAGATGTTACTTGAACAGTGACGAAAAGTTCGTAAATTAAATTATGTTTTTCCAAACTTTATCGTTATGACTTTTCTGAAAATTATTTGCTGGGCAATTGTCCTTTTGACAAGACTATTTCTACCATATAAATAAGTTTTGTGGAAACACCACGTAAAATATTTCTTAGCAAAGAAATATTTTACGTGGTGTTTCCACAAAACTTATTTATATTACATTATCGCCATGAAAACTTTCAAAGAATTAACTATTTCTACCGTTAAGAAAACTAAATGTCTCTGCATAAAATTATAGTGTTGCCATTACAATGCCTTAGCTAGCTTTTTCAAATCTATAAAATTTACAAATGGTGTTTGCACACTGGTCACTGCATACCTTATATAGGTCATTAGTTGTATCACAATTAAGTCTCTCAAGAGCAATGTGAGATATGGAAATATTCAGAAGTTCATATACATCTTAAATAATGCAATGATCTGTAGTAGAATTATAAATGTTTCCGTGTCTGCCAGATTGAAATATTTATGTTACAGAAGTTGACCCAGTCCAAAGTTGTCGACCGTTATTAAGAGATTTAGACTCAATAATAATATTTCAATTGTTGTAAATTAAGTCTGGGCTAGTTTAAAATGACACTAACCTCGTTAATGAAGTGATTAAAAAAATCCAGTTGAATAATGTTGGTCAAATATGTTGGGAAGAAATGTTGGCATTGAACACACTTTTTTATTTTTATGCATTACCAACACTGCTAAACACTATAAACTTCACGTCAGTTTATACCACGACGGCGTGTGAATGGCTCTATAGGCATGCAGAAACTTAAAGTGCTTATAAACCATGCAAATATGATATTACTGCATATGTATTCTATTTAAAGTGTATAGTTGAATGCCAAAATATTTTTTGATTTGAACTTTTATTTGTTATTATATTGTGGTTTGTATTTCCAAAATGGTAATAAGGATGACGTCTACGTATAGGCATAATTTGCATACGCAGTGTTCCATTACAGCAGAAATATTACCAAATTCACATGTTAATGGCATACTTGAATAGTATTCTGTATTTTGTCATTTTTTTCATTAAAATCTTCAAGCGGTTTATCATAAGAAAAGAAAAAAATACACAAATGCCTACATTGACGTCATCCTCATTAACACTTTGGAAATACAAACCTCAATATAACAACAAATAGAAGTTCAAGTCAGAAAATATTTTGGCATTCAACTATTCACGTAACACGTTACATAGAATATCTTATTTGACTTTGAGTTTATAGGCACTTTAAAACTGCATTTAAGATTAAATTTTTTAAAAGTTAATAGCATATATCTTATGGAAACAGCACCAGACATCTGAACGATAATTAAACATCTTGCAATAAGAAGAACGTTAAACACTTTGCATGCAATCAGAAGAAATTTAAACATCTAGAATCAGAAGAACCGTCCTTGGATTCATGCTCTACATGCACACAGCTTTGCCAACATAGGCTTCCTGATTCAACAGCATTGTCGATATTTTCAACTTAAACGATTCTATAAAGTCAAGAGATTGATATAATTTCCATCTAACTTTGGTTAAGCCACCCTTCAATTGTTGAAAAAAGGGGTTAGTGTCATTTTATTAAGTAGGATCTCTTTTATGAAGGCATTGGTGAAAGCATTGAAAGCCATTGCTGGAAAAACGTGGTTATCACAACTTTAATATTGTTTAATAGTTTTCAATGAATTGAATTACTGCACTTAATTGCATGTATAATAATTTGTTATTTTAAATAATTAAAGTACCTATGAAATTAAATTTTTGCTTTTTATATTATTTGATAGTGTTAAAATATAGCAAATTCTGATATTCGTACATATGTTCATTTAATATTTACGTCTTTGGAAAACACTTTATTTTTCAGTTCAAAGTTGATAGCTAGGGCCGTGAAACGTCAATACAATACTAACGCGGCCACAACAACTATTTGTCGTCACACGGTGGACCATATGATCCATTTTGATCACAGGTATTGTTTCGTCTCAGTCGTTGCTGACATTTCGACTTAAGAAATGCTACGGTTTGGCAAGTTTAAATATATAAAGACAAAGCACTTCCTAAACACGTAAAAACAAAGTGAGAATATGTAGCAATATATCTATCAGCGATTTCTATATTTTTATATTATGAAATAAAGAAATTAGCGAAAATTTTATTTCATAAGCACTTTAAGTAATCGATTACGAAACTTTCATGTCTTACACATTTGAAAGAATTACTGTTGTAATAAATTAATTAATTATTCATTTGAAGTGGAATTTATTTATATAAAGTGGAATTAAATAATCAGTTTTTCAAAAAAATGGGTTTTTTTCTGAATATATATGTTCCAAATAATGTAGTGCAGAAAAGATCACCTTGCAGTTTGACCTCTGCTGTTTTTACCCAACCTCGTACCATGCAGGGTTTTTGTGCAAAGGCTTTGGGTACGAGATTGGTTTTTACCCTTGATCCTGATCTTGACTTTAAGTTTACGCGGTACAGGACGAATTCGAGACTGGTCTTGAAGTCGTCCTATTTCGCCGTGTAAACAGGCGGAACCGTACCAATTCGAGACCGGTTCCGAATTTGTCTTCCGTGTAAACAGGCGGAACCGTACTACTTCGAGACCAGTTCCGAATTCGTCCGGTACCGGAGTCTCAGTGGCCAATAAGAAATGACCAGACACTGTGCTAAAAAGTGGCGCCCTGGCGTTCAAAACATCGCGTTAAAAATGTCGCGTCAAAAATGTCGCTTGCTATTGATTACGAACGAACGAACGAACGAACGAACGAACGAACGAACGAACGAACGAACGAACGAACGAACGAACGAACGAACGAACGAACGAACGAACGAACGAACGAACGAACGAACGAACGAACGAACGAACGAACGAACGAACGAACGAACGAACGAACGAACGAACGAACGAACGAACGAACGAACGAACGAACGAACGAACGAACGAACGAACGAACGAACGAAATCACAGAATATAAAGCGGTAGGAAAGTTAGCTGCGCGCGCAGCCAACTTTCAGGGCCCTTATGACCTCATTTGACTTTAAATTAGCCCTTATGACCTCATTTTAAAGTAAAAATCATTTTGAATTTCCCACATGAAAACGAGTTCATATATATATATATATGTATATGTATATGTATATATATATATATATATATATATATATATATATATATATATATATATATATATATATTTGATGTATAATGAACATTCATTATATGTATTTATAAAATAACCGGAAGTAAATGAACGACAACACGCATTCTGATTGGCTATTGAGTCAAACAAGCGTGCCATTATAACTCCATAACGGCACGGCACACGAGATACTTCGCGACGATTTTGTCGTTTTTGATGAATTTCATGATTAAATAATCATCAACGAAAGTCAAAAATTACTTGGATATATGTCTAATCACGTAATTAACACAGCAGAATGTTTTCAGTGCAACTTTAAGTGCATTTTCATCGCTAAAATCGCCGACGTGTTGTGCGAGGCCACGCGTGGCGCTAAATGGTAACAAACTCGTCCTGCGACAGGTAATCTGTTTTTTTGTTTACTTTTCTTGGGTTTATTGACAATTTAAAGTCATTATTTTATAAAAGAAATAAAAAACTTAGTCGCTGTGCGATTATCGAGTTATAATGCACTCGAAAAGCTAGTAAAACACTCGGCTATCGCCTCGTGCTTTACACGCATCTCTCGTGCATTATAACTCGATAATCGCACGCGACACGTTTTTTATGTCTTAAATAAAAGAATTTTAATTCGGCGGCCATTTTGGAATAAGGTCTATTATGTAGAAGCAATTCACATTGTAAAATACAAACGTTAAACTTCTTTTTCGATTTTTTATTCTATAAGAGAACAAGACGCCTGCTTCGGCGTTCACTCAGGCTAGAGACATTTTTTTTGAAAACTATCCAGATTGTCTTCTTCTGTGTGATATACTTATTTTATGAAAGACAAAGCAAAAAGAAAAGACACTTGCGTTACTGTATACATCTTGAAATTTATAGCTGAGCAGAAGAAATTCCAATTAAGATGTCGATCAAGGCTCTGGGGAACTCCGATGAAAGAAAACCCAACATTGGGTTTTTGTTTCCAGACCTCTGGTTCCCAGTTCCCTATAATTTGTTACTGTCGTCGACGATCTTTAGCTTGTTCGAAGACCAAGGAAAATATTTGTTTACTGATAAAGAATGATCCAGTATTGACAAAGCATTGCGATACAAATGGTCTTTCTTATGGTTTTTCTGAATCGTCAACCAGATGGTTTGATGAGAGTGTTTTATAGGTCCGCGTCGCCGTCGGCACTCGGCAGTGATCGGATATGTATAGGTTATAGAGATGTATGTATACATATCCCAGAGGGGCCTCAAACGTACTTTTTCACATGGGCGAGGTTGACAGGAGTCACAATAGAAAATATTAGAGGGGAATATTAATCTATTGTTTTGCCATTGTTATCAGAGGCTATTGAATATATTCCCCGAAAAGAACAAAGGAAACCGAGCCATGTGAAAATTAAGTTGTGTAAATGCTGTTCTGCCATTGCTTGATTTTTGGTCACGTGGCGTAGACCTTATTCAAAAAATGGCCGCCGAATTAGAATTCTTTTATGTGCATATAAATTAGCCCTTATGACCTCGTTTTAAAGTAAAAATTATTTCGAATTTCACACATGAAAACGAGTTCATAAAGCCGGTTTTCCACTAGGCGATTTTTTTCGCGCGAAGCGACTTTCTTTTGTTCGAATTCAATAGATTTCTGATTAGTTCCAGCTCAGAGCTCATGAGACAAAAGAAAAAGTCGCTTCGCGCGAAAAAAGTCGCCTAGTGGAAAACCGGCTTCAGGGCTAGTTTATATATGTATATAAAAGAATTTTAATTCGGCGGCCATTTTTGAATAAGGTCTATATAGTAGATACTTCTTACAAGCGTAGCGTATAGCCAGCTTTCTTATTTCGATGAGGTAAAGTGTTATTGTTGTGTCTGTGGCAATATATTATTATCTTTGGGGATATCAAAATACATTGCCTTTGGGGATAAAATCCGGTCTAGCTTAGAACGGTTTACAGTTAGTATGCCACGGCGTTTAATGTATTTAACTAATAAAACATAAAGCTCCGTGCGTATGTTTGAACACGAAAGAAGTTGAGTAGAGGCACGAGACGATAGCCGAGTGTTCAAATGACGTCAAACGAACCTTTATAAGTGTACATATGCACAGGAGCGGTATGTTTTATTTGTTTTATAAAATAATAATAAGAAAAAACAAGCTAAAAGTGGGGTAGTTTTGAAAGTTCGCCGAATTTTCCCGCCAGGTGACGCCATCCTGAATGACGTAAAATGGCGTGGAGTGCCGTATGATCTTCATACTCTTATAAATGCACGGAGCCCAGCCAATCAGAGCGTGCGTACAGGACACCTTATTTTATAAATATACATATCAGACGTAGGGGAATGAATGAAACGCAGTCAAACTGAAGCAAAAATTAAGTTTGTGCTATTTGAAAGAATTTTTAAAATAACGAAGAATTTCAATTTAAAACTCTTCCGTATTTCACGTAGTTCTTGAGATATTTAGACTTATTCGAAAGATATACAAATGCGTAAGATGATCTGTGACGTAATAAGATTTCGATAGTATTTTAATATATTGGAAATTTATGTATCTCTGTAAGATTCTTCAACGAAATCACTTTACTGTCCTGGCAATAGAAATGTTCCTAAAATATTGTTGCAATTCATTTGCTCGTCGGCTAACAGACCTAAACTTTGGTAAATGATTGTAATTCCAACAAAAACTGTCAAAACACTTATCTTTTGAATAATATTAATTAGAAATAATGGAAGATTTCAGAATAAGCTCGGGAGCTAAAAATCTCGCACTTGGTGTTCGCCAATTTGGTACTTTTTAGCCGCCATCTTGGGTTTTGCCGTTTGAGCCGCCATTTTGGAGTCCCATGGTGAAGTCGCTTTCGAATTTAAACTGATCCTGTTACGAGTCCGCGATCTATACTTTTATATCTGTCAGTGTATATAATATTTTATCCAGTCATGCTGAACGAATGGCCATGAAATGCTAATTAACATCAATGCTGTATTCTATGCATCAATTAGGGTGACAGCAATGCAAATGCAAATTGGAAAGAGGTATGCAAACATTTGTGATATAACGATATCGAAATTCGTGACATCGCAGCTCGACTCTTGGCGTTTTAGCTCAGTTTTCTTCCATGTTGTGTAAACATTCTTCTTCCAAGCTATTATTATCGGAGTTAAACCTGTGGAGTTTGTAATACGTACCTTACTTTTCATCTTTTGTTTTTTGCTGCTTGTATATAAGCAGCCTGAGCGTGTTCTTAAAAGATTTTGCTAACAGCTGCATTATCTCATGGCAACCATACGCTGGTTCATGGTTACCTCGGAAAGATACAAGATTATGATGTCACGCGTACTGCTGATCCTCTGGCTTCTGTGCTCTCCAACATGTTCTTTTGAGGCGACCTTAAATTTACCACAGTAAGTATACTGCGACACGACTTCTCATTTATTTATAAAGTTATATTGCAGGTGAATTACTAACTATCGCGTTACATACCAAAATGGTTCTCTAACAATCCGTTTAATGTAACTATGAAAAGGGTAGACGAATGGGCCAATGATATTGGCAAGAACATCTGGAGTCTAGCAGAAGACGTCAGTGGATCTGGAGACTTAAGACAGGCAAGTATTTGTGCTATAGTCATATTGTTTACTTTCTTCCAAATACTTGATTGCCCCTGTAGTGTTTTGGGCCTAGGTATGCTTGAATGACTTCTTCCATATCTGTTAGGAAAATATGTTTGAAATTGTATACATGTCGCTCTTTGTAGTTTAAGTGGATTTAAATGTAACAGATAATCCCCAAAATTACTTTCAATTACTTTGTGCATTTTCTACCACGAGAAGAAACCATGGACTAGCGTCAGTTAACTGAATGTATGGCACCTCGGCCACTGAACTTTTGTCTGCGATTTACTAGTATTGCAAGTTGGGAAGTGCTTTAACTTTTTATTTCGCCTCGCTTTCTTTACGAAGCGCGGCAAAACAGGGCGTTCTCTCGATGCACCTTGCCATGGACTGAAACGTCCAAGGCGGGCATGTTGTTTCGTCAATTATTTCGTCAATTACTTCGTGAAGTATCCAGTATATAATTTATTATTCATGTTTGTTTCAAGCTGATCAAATAGATAAAAGATGTCAAATTATAGGTGACGATCAACGACCATGCATGCAGTTAACATTGCGGATGGCCGTGTTCGAAATGATTTGTTATTGAAACCAAAGTTGGTTCCTATATATAATGTAATTTTATGTTTACTTGTCTTAACCACTGTCTTAACTCATGGTCCTGCATGTTTTACGGAGCGATTTTCTTATACTTACTTATAAACAAAATATTGTTAATAATCGTCGACAAACAGTCTGCAGATATGTTACGGCATCGAGTTTAAATAATTGTGCATGGCCGATTGTGCCAGTATGTTGTGCTAAAATTTACCGTGAAAAGATCAACCAACTGCATCGTCTAAGCTGTTGCCAAAACGTTACAATTTGAGAGGTTGTTATACTTTATTATGGTGCCGCGCGGTGGTTCTAGTCTTGTGCTCTAAGTACTACTGCGTCTAAGTATCCGCCAACCGCTATACAGTATACCGACTCGTCCTAAGAGTCTGTTTAGCAGGCAAGTATCCGCGATCCGGATCCGAGCCGCAAAAAGGATCAATAAACAATGAGTAATGGAGTTATTTAACGTCGTTAAACATAGGATGTGGTCGCCCAGTCATCCCAGCCAGAGGCCCATGTTTAAAGTGCACGACATAAACTATTAAAGACCTACTTTAAAATTATTGCGTTTGACCGTACGCCAACAGAACCCTGCGAAATACCCTCGAAGCACAGTAGAGACCAACTAAACTCTACTCACATGAAATTCAAGTTCGAGAACGGGGTTATTCCCAGACGGTCACCCAAAGTACGAGCCCCGTCCAACTGGGCTTAACTACAGCGGTGAGTGGCAGCGCCCTAACAGCACACGCCACCCGTGCTTCCCTTGGACCGAGCAGCAGAACCCTGAAAAACCTTAATGATTGCAGCCGACAATTTTAGGAAATGTAAAAATATAGGTTTTCCGAATCGCAAGCTGTGTTAAAGACGTTTATGCTATATCCTAGAGACTTTGTTTGCAAAATGCAAACCACACTTGATTGATACGTCGGTAATCTTTTTTATTGACTAGCAAGATTTTAAAGCCATTTGTTTTAGCAAAACTGAACTACTTATGCGTGCTAAAATTACGATATGTTAACTTTGAGTCTTTGACACTTCAAATGAGATAAACACAACACGAAAAATAATTTAACCACAAGCTTGTTTTTCATTTGAAAAACTTACCAAATCAGTAGTTTCAGAAAAGGGTTTCAAAGGAGCGTTTGATAACTGAATTAAAAGCAGAAGTTTCTCAGCACTGTACTGCTGTAAGAAACCTCCTATAAAGCTCGCCAAAACAACTTTCCACTTTCCAATGTCGGAATGCCGAATGCATGAGCTAACAGTTTATTGATAAATCTGTTATAAATATAATAGCTAGTCATGCAGTGGTGTGGTGTATACCATGAACAAAGTACTCGATCCAATTTTCATCAATTTTCATCATTTGGGGATACTATATATATATATATATATATATATTATTATTATTATTATTATTATTATTATTATTATTATTATTATTATATTTATATAAGTTCCTCGTGTTGCTTATATATATATATACTCCTACTCCTCGTGCCAGTAGGTTTTACTCCCGCCCAAGTTGCGTTTTTTGCAACAGTCCCCATAAAGTTAGGCGGATAGTTACCAGGCACAACATTTTGAACAGAACGGAATTTTCCTTTACTTGTACATGCAGAGCGCTCGTGTGGATCAATGAAACTTATTATATAAAAAATAAATAAAAATACCGCTGCAATTATTTTGAACGCCTTACGCCAAAAGAGAACAAAGTATTGAGGGCGCCGGCAAAATTTTAAAACCTTTGGTGTCAGAGGATATTTTAGTATTGTCATAAGCCATGCATTTCCCAATTCCTGTTTGGTTTGACTGCTTAGCGTTTAATCTTCAGTTCATACAGAAGAGAACAGATATATACTGCACATGGATTACTATGTCGGTCTTGGAAAGATTAAAATATGAAAATTATGAATTGCGCGTTGCATGTGTGACGTTCACATGGTTTAAATGACTCAAACACACCGACTGAATAAGATTCCACCGAAAAAGTAAATATTAATTACAATATGAGTACTAGTAATATTACTAATATATATATATATATATATATATATATATATATATATATATATATATTTAACAATTATTCGCCGAAGGCGAGGTGAATATCGGTGAATAATAACCGAGACGAAGTCGAGGTTATTATTCACCGATATTCACTGAGCCTGAGGCGAATAATTGTTTTAGTATAAATACACATTTTCGTACTTTTAGGATTAACATTTTCTTTAAAATTGTTCATTTCCTCGTCTGTCGCATTAACAACTTGGCTGGCGGCCATTTTGGATAAACGCTGTAGGTGATTATCGAGAATTAATCCGAAGTAGCTCGACCAATCAGCGCGCGCGATTTTCTATAATCACCTGCGTATTTATACTAAATATATATATATATATATATATATATATATATATACAAATATACAATATATATATACAAATATACAATATATACTATATATATATATATATACAAATATACAATATATACTATATATATATATACAAATATACAATATATACTATATATATATACACAAATATACAATATATACTATATATATATACAAATATACAATATATACTATATATATATATACAAATATACAATATATACTATATATATATACAAATATACAATATATACTATATATATATATATACAAATATACAATATATACTATATATATATATATATATATATATATACAAATATACAATATATACTATATATATATATACAAATATACAATATATACTATATATATATATATATACAAATATACAAATCGAAATTAAATATAGTAAGGTTTGAGTACTGCCGGAAATATTGAACATAGTTTCTAACGTTTCGAGCGAAGGCCCTTCGCCAGAGAGAAACGTAAAGAGTGTAAACAAATAAGGAGCTTATATATATAAGAACGACCAAAAATTAGCCAATCAGATAAAAATAACAATAAATCAATAGTGAGATGCGAAAGACATTTGCTATTCCCACCGTCGATGGGCAAACAAAATGGAGGGGTGCAAAAAGGATGAGTGAGAGTAAAAAATAGATAAATTAAGTGAAAACACTTTATGTCCGCCCTTGCTAAACAAAAACAGCGTCTTCAGAAGTGTCAAATAAAAGAAAAACGTTCGTTGAGTCCGTGAGGATGAATGGTTCCAATTCTGAAAATGAGACGCTTTTCTTGTCTTTTGTGGCTGTCATCACGACCAGAAATGGGTTGGATGGCACAAACTTTCATGTCCAAAATACAATAGTTGACACTATTAAAATATTGGGCGACAGGCTTGTCAACATCATTGTTCCTCATGGAACGAAGATGTTCAGCAAACCTGTCAGATAAACGTCTGTCAGGTTCTAATCACCGATGTAGAGCATGCAGCATTTACTGCAAGAAATGCAGTAAATAATATTGGAAGAGGTGCCTGAAATAGATGTCCAGTAAGGGCCCATTCTCATTGGTGTGTAGCAACGTGTACGAGAGCAAGAAAAGGTATACCCACTGGTGCCAGTAGATTTTTTTCTAAGGGCGTGGTAGACACTTGAAGGTGTTATGATGCATTTTCAAAGTGACAGCTATAGCATTTAAGGGCATTAAAATGACAACGCTATTTCTCAAGTATGGGAACAGATATTGTAAAACCGCTATTCCAAACCTATATCACATGTCTGATATATAATAACACTCAAAATTTCTCTTCAATAACAATCTCGAGAACATGTAGTTTATTAATATTTCCGCTTATAGGTCTTCTTCTACGAGTTATACCATAACATATTTCAGATATACAGTTATAACAAGAGTTAGACGCCTGCCTAGGCGTTCACTCACTCGGGCTCTGATTGGTGCCACCTTGACGTAGCGTGTGCACGGATTTAAACAGCGAAACAGCGTGTACATATGAGCGTTTGTTAAAAAGTACAACATTTTTTGACCGAGTGTAGTTAACGTTATGCAATGTATGTGTAGAACTGCACTGAGACTCTGAAAGCTATTTTGAATGTTAGGTTTACTTTTCGATTTGCGATTAAAATTTAAAATTACGGCAGTACGAGAGTGGTATACACTTTAGCAAGTCTAGCATAATTTTTGACAACTCGAACGAGGTCTTCTATATATGCCCAATATTACTTCTAATATACCCAATTCTCTCCTGGCATTACCACCTTAATATATACAGAACTCACGATCAGGCTCTCGGCAACGGCCTCCGTGGCTCAGTGGTCAGAGCATTGCACTAGAATCGCAAGGTCGTGGGTTCAATTCCTGCCGGAAGGCCCGTGTAGTTGCATTTTTCGCAACTGGTCCCGGTTTGGTCTTAAAATGTATGTATTCTGCACTCGAATTTTCCTTCACCAAAAATCCCTAGAATAATCTTCTATATATGGTCTTATATTTGAAGTACAGCGGTCAATAAAGCGTTCGCTGATGCACATGCATGTAAACCACTGATATAAACGAGTGAACTTAAAACCAGGTGGATTATTTTTCTGGAGGAGAGAAGATGGTAAATGTTGAAAAAAATTGTTTGCAAATGCTGCTAAGATCAAATAAATTGTTTTCAAACATACTAAATACATCAAAAAGTTTAACAAAAAATTGCGGAGGTACAGGCACCAAAAAAATTGTTCTGAAGAATTGTAACTAAAGCACATCAACATCAGAGACTTGTTGCATTTGAGCAAAGAATACCTAGTTTAAATGTAAGGTCTGGGACTCGCTGGAGGTATGAGCAAAGAATAACAAATGAATGAACTCAAAATTTTTGTGAAATCCTTGCAAAGCCTCACGGGAAGTATGAATCGTAATCGCAAAATCGTGACCGCCGAAAATAACACAGAAACGGCCGACAGATTGTCAACCTCGTCCCCAGGGCATTTTGCCTCCACGTTGGGAGGTCGGCGAAAATGGCCCTGGCATCGGCTGGTCACGTGACACCCAGAATTTTGGGGTGTTTTGGCAAGAAAATTTATGCGGTCTTTGTGTTTCGTTTTTGTATAATACGTATACATGAATAATAAATAAGAAATATTTAACGCTCTGCCGAATCACTCATGTGAACCTTTATCATAAATGCAACTGGCTAGCATTATTCATCATGATACTCCCCACGATTATCCAGGATACATTTAAATGTCAGGAAGAAACATATATCTAATGTTGTTCTTGACTTTAACCAAAGCTATCGTTACAATTCTTTGGATGAATTTTGCACAGTGGATTTATTGCAATTCATATTTTGATGAATGAATTACACTGTATCTGAATTAATCAAGTTTTTAAACCGGCCAATCCGATGATAGAATCGACCAGCCGATGCCAGGGCCATTTTCGCCGACCCCCCAATGTGGAGGCAAAATGCCCTGGGGACGAGGTTGGACAGATTGTGAAATTTTTTTTCAACAGTACATAGCTGCAAACGTGCAGTGATATTGAGGAATAATTTTTGTAAAAATATTGCTGTGCATTTTTATTTCTAACAATAAAAAATGAAGATACCTGTTCCATTATACTGGCTTTCAGATTTTTAATAAATTGGAAGAATATAAATAAATTCCCAACGCAGTCAGGTGAAGAATCAGGCATAGTTTAACGCTAACACTGGCTTAAAAGGTTTTTAAATATAGCTTTAGTAGCACCCCTTAGGTGTGATCGTTGTGAAGACAGGTCCCATATTTATACTCTATATATAGAACCATCATTGATGACGTTACCTATCAACAAGATGCAAATAGGCTTCCGGCAATAGCATCATCACGATTTAATGGGGCGTGGGCGCTATTGATGTGCCAAGCTTCCAAACAAACTTTGATGTGCCAAGCTTAATTTGATGTGCCAAGCAGGTGCCAAGCTTGTTTGGAAGATTGGCACATCAATAACGCCAAATCGTCCGAACGCTTTCCCAAACCATTCGCCATTCGATTCTCGTCGTTGTTTTGGCCGTTATAATAAACCAAATTCGTTTCAGGATGCACCTTTTTCCTGGGGAAGTCACAAATTGATGCACTTGTAAATGTTATCTCGTTAAGTTTATAGTTTCTTCAGACTCCAACAGCAAACTTCGGAAATCGACGAATTGCCCATTCACGAATCTCAGACCCTTTTTCAGGCGGGAGGGGGCCCGCGCCTGACATGGGTCTGAATTCTCAGGCTATCTGTTGCCGAAAGCCGGCCTATTTGCATCTTGTCAATAGATAACGTCATCGTTCTATGAGAGTATAAACATGGGACCTGTCTTCACAACGATCATCCTTGATGAAGACACTAGATCGGGGTGTCGAAACATTGGGTCATGAACAGTAACCTTTTAAGCTACGTTCAAAAAACTTTTAAGCCAGATAGCGTTAAAATATGTCTTATTGGAAGAATATGATTAAAATGTATGCGAACGGAAAGAGAACATGAAGGGGACGAGAAACGGAAACCGAAGCAGGAACAGAAGTATGAAAAGGAATAGGATTAGAAATAAGAACAAGAATGAGTCTGAGCGTATTAGCATTATCACAAAAACATACTGGATCGAGCAATAGACGAGTTTCAGGGTGTTGCGTGCGCATCGTTTTGGAAAGAAATTGGCGGGCTCCCCACAAAGTAAGGAATGGCAAACAGACTTGCTAGCGAGCCAACAACAGCAGAATAACAATGTTTTATATCCAGAAACTGTATCTACACTTTGTTTCTTTTAAACAGTATGTTTACTTTGAGTGGAGCTTGCCAGTTTTTTTGAAAAATGATGCGCGCGCAACACCCTGAAACTCGCCTATTACTGTTAGGAAAACTGCCCCCATTACTAAGGAACCAACTGCATGCATGTGTAAAAAAGTACAGTGTTGCGTAGGCAGTGTTTTAAACTCGAAAGTCAGTTTTCAGTTAGTTTACCACATTTTCAATTTACATGTGTAAAAAATAGGTCCGCAATGCGTACATGCGTCTCGGACTGCTGGTCTAGTTCAACGACTCAATAATATAATTACGCGTGCGCACAAGAACATATTAAAAACAAGTAGGCATGACGTGTACATGTGCTTACTATAATTTTAAATAACGTATAATTATTGTAATGAAACAAACTACAAACAAAAGAAGATATAAAGATTATAAACAGGTCCTTTTAAAATCATGTAATGTGAAAAAGCTTCCTGATTAAATATTATTATTATAACATTATAAACAGTAACTGACAAGTTTAATTTGAGAAAAATATAATTAATAAATAGTTCTTATAAGGTTTTTACAAGAGTTAATGTCTAAAAAAATTGAAGAGGTTTGTAATATTTAGTTTTTCATGTTCACATATTCTCTGATAAACAGCCTTTAATCAAAATGTTAACACTGTTATTTCAGTATTTACAGTGGGGGTGGAAGATGCCTAATGTTGTGGGGAACTAAGTTTGAGCCCATCAGAAGCTTTATTCAATTTTTAGCCACATTAATTGCCAGGTCTGGTCACACTGACTATAGGCTAGGCAGTAGACACGACTCACAGGGTGCTAGCTTAGCTGCATACTGTCAGCAAAGTCTGCTTGAACATGATGTAAATTGAAAATATTTCACCAAGTTTTCTATACTCAATCGAAGCTAAAATACAAGTTCGTGATAAACAAGGCATTGATTCCATATACGTTTCTTGAGTGAGAGTCCAAACTTTTGAATACTTCTGGGAGAGGTCTAAATATTGCAACAGTATGGACACCAATTGTAAACAAACAACTGCTGTAATTTAATAAAGAACTTGAAAATATTTGATTAAAGACATGCTCATGTGACACAAAAGGATCATTGTTAGCTGTCAAAAATACATCACCACGCACCAGAAAACGATCGACTCACTGTATTGCAATTGATAATTTTTATTATCAGTTGAAACCATCTCAGGCACATCAGTTAACAATAATAAGTCTCCATTCAATAATATATTACCGTATTCTTAAAGGATATGTTTGCGCGTTCATGTGCAAATACAACGATTCCGCTCTATATATTTGTACATGATATCCACACGTAAATAGCGCCTGATCGAAATGTTGGTCAGTGCAGACACAATGGCTCCAATAAACAAAAAACCAGTAGCACTTATCCTGGCAAAAACCTGCACCAAACGTCTTTTTGAAGAAGCGATGTTCGACCTCGTGAGCAACAAAATGGCGCCCAACCGGCAAACTTTCGTAGTTTCGTTAAAGAAATACCAAATGGTTTTCCGTGTTTGTATACTCTGATCCAAACACGCGGGAAATTGCGAAACCGGAGAAAAGCGTAACAAAACACGAGCCATAGGCGAGTGTTTTTAGCTTTTCGAAAGTCGAGCAATTTCCCAAGTGTTTGGATAATAGTCTCCAAACACGGAAAAAAACATTTGGTATTTCTTTTATAAAATAATCACAAGTGAATATGATATACTGTCCGACATTTTCAAAAAATCGTTTTGGCGGGAATTTTCATTGTTTGGATACTCCGATCCAAACACTGCAATTGACCAATCAGGGCTCGCGTAGTGTACATGTTATTTCATAATACTTATTCCGTAACATGTTCGTTTGTGACGTCATTGCCACAAACACTCGGACTACTGTCCAGTGTTTTGAACTCGAAACGTCAGTTTTCAGTTATTGAAAACCTTGGCAGTCACTTATCACATTTTCACGCTGCATGCATGTGTAAAATGTACATGTCGCTACGGAGTTTGTTTTCGTTCTAGTACTTCCTTTTTTTCTTTTTACAACCAAACACAGCATTGTGTTTCGCATTCTCTATGGTATTTCCTATTGCGGGCGAGCTTCATTTTCTCACTCTGGCCAACAGGGCTATTTATACGCATAAACAATTCGGAAAAAGAATAAAACTAAATGTTATACATAGTTAAACAGTCTGACAATCAAAAACTGTTGCCAAATAAATAGCAACATTTGTTGCTATGGCAACAATGACGTTTCAAAATGGCTGCCAATTATCCTTCAAACTAATTTAATTCGAAAAAAACTTTGGTGACCCCCAATGGGTTTTTTTCATTAAAACTTTTGTTGAAGTATGAGTAATCAATAGGCCAATCTTAAAAAATTCTGTAGAACGAATAATTTTTTTCCAGAAAAATCATGTTTGTTAATTTTTAGAAAATTTCGTTCTACAGAATTTTTTTTAAAATCGGCCTATTCATTACTCATACTTCAAGAAAAGTTTCAAAGAAAAAAAAATGAGGGTCACCAAAGTTTTTTTCAAATTAAACTAGTTTGAAGGGTAACTGTAAAGGCCTAATCAAACGAGAACACAAGTCACCGCAAGTTGGCAGTCACAAATTTCTTTGGCGGTCGTTCGAACACCCAAATTAACAAAATAAAGGTTTCATGAGTGTTTTAAACAAGTTTTAACTTTGTCACGGTACATAATATTTTCGGGAAATTATTCAGAGCGGCTGGCTGAGATAGCATGACTGCCAACTTGCGATGACTTGCGTTCTCATTTGATTAGGCCATAAAATTGGAAAAAACAATCAGCCAGCATAAAGTACGTATTCTACAGTCAAAGCGTAAAACTAATATAGTAATAAGTTTGCGATAACGTATTTTGTTTTTTTCTGTGTTTTTATTGCAGGCGTATCAAGACAGTCTGAAAGAGGTGGCAACGATTGACTTAACGAGACTGCTAAATGATAGCGCTAGGAAAATGGAGCAATATTTTAGCAAGAAAATCGTTTCGTTGCAGGTTAAGATTATTTTGTCTAAAAAATAGTTAATTTGTGTCCGTTTGTTATTTATATAATAGATGTAAATTTATCAGAATGCATATTTTAGACATGAGAAGCCGTTTATTATCTGATTTGAAAACACCGAGAAGTGTGTTGAAAAACGAAGAGATAGCCGAGTTTTTTAACTCACTTCGAGTGTTTTTAAATCAGATAATAAACGGCTTTCGAGTGTATGGTATAGCTTCTCAAACATATCAGTATTTGTATAGGTAATCGCACAGGGCCGAGGAAAATTAACGTTTAATTTCACGAGTGTTTTCAAAATTTTACAAAATTGCTCGAGTGTAATTTGTAAGATTTTGAAAACACGAATAAAATTAAAAACTTAATTTTTCGAGAACTCATGCGATGATGTGTTAATAATATAGCGGGAAAAATTATTCAAGAGCTATGTTATGTCCAGAAAATGTCGAAGACGTACATGTACCTTTAAGTCACGGTAGGTGCTCGGCAACATTCCAATTTTCCTCGCTCTACCGATGTGCCTGTTGCTTTCTTTTTGTAAACACAGGCAAAAGTTCGTAAATTTTCTCGTGCATTCATTTTCACTAATAGTTTACACTCCCTCATGAATAGTTTCAATTAGTTCAAAGTAAACAAAAATCAGACTGAAAAATCGTGCAGATTTGTTGGAAAAAAAGTCAGTCCTCCAGAGGTTCACTGTTGCTAAGTAACAAAGCGACCAATCACATTCAAGTACTGCTGATCAACGAACCAATCAAGTGCAAGTAATTTTCCATGAATTACAAAAAAATGCCCTCTTCATTAGCCAATCATATGCAAGTAATTTTGCCCTGTATATTATTAAAATAGAAATTTGAGGTAAAACTTGTCTTAATTTATGGGCGTTTATTACCACATTTCACAACAACGTCTCGGTAACTGATTCCATTATGTTTTCCTCACGAATTATTAATGCTATTTCATAAATGGTAAATGTAACATTTTCACACATGAAATTTTTTGTTTTATATAAGAAATTGGAAGATTATTTTACTAATAATAAAGTTTTGTTTATCTTGTGAATTTAAGCTGAAAACAATTGTATACTATTTTGTTGTCTGTCTGTCTGTCTGTCTGTCTGTC